>JAOEGS010022800.1:0-43714 GCA_025447755.1 Corythornis vintsioides
CCCAGCCCCAAGCCCAACACCAGCAGCGGCAGCAGCCGCGGCGGAGGCGGCATCGCGGGCGGCTCCGCGGCCGGGCCCGGGGCGCGCCGCGGCGGGCGGGAGGGCCGGGGAGGGGAGCGGGGTTAGAAGGGGTCGTGGAGGGGGTGGTTCGGGGGGAAGAACGGCCCGGAGATGCCGCGGGCTGCCCCGGAGGTTGCGGGGGACGAGGGGTCTGGGGGAGAAGTGCAAAAGCGCCGGGGTGGAAAAGTCAAGGAGGCAGTGGGGCGGAGATGCGAAGGTGCGGGGAAGGGAAAAGGAGGCGGGTGTGTGTGTGTGTGTGTGTGTGCAAAGGGGCGGGGTGGGGGGAAGAGGAGGGTGCCAGGAGGCAAATACCCAAAGGGCTGAGATCCAAGCAGGTAGGGGTGCAAAGGGTCGAGGGGCAGGGGGTGCACAGGGACTGAGATGAGAGGAGCAGAAATGCAAAGGGGAGGGATGGGAAAAGGCAAGAGATGCGAAGGGGGCAGAGAGGCAAAGGGGAGGGATGTAAATGAGAGAGGTGCAAAGGGGGAGGTGAAAAGGGAGGGATACAAAGGGGAGGGATGCAAAGGCAAAGTTGCAAAGAGGAGGAATGCAAATGGAAGAGGTGGACAGGACAGAGTGCAAAGAGGCAGGATGGAACAGAGCAGAGACGCAAAGGGAAAGCACACCCCGGGGTGAGGATGGCTGCTGCCAGGCTCCGGGATGGGCACTGGCGTCCACTTCCCAGGGCTTTGGAAGGTGAAGGGATGGCTCCTAGAGTTCACAGTGGAGCAGGGGGCTGAGGCACAGCTCCTGCTGGGAAAGAACAGCCCGGGAAACTGAAGATGTGTGTGGGGAAGCTTGTAACCCTGGTCACACGCTGCTCCCACTTCAAGTGAGGATGGAGAAAAACTTGCAAGTGGAAGAGAGCAGCTCTTCCCAGCAGCCTGCAATCACATTCCAAAATGCACCTGGTGAGCAAGGTAAAAGTAAAAAGGCAGGTCTCAATATATTTTCACTTCTTTTCCTCCTAGAACTGTCTGAGGCAGCTTTGGACTTCTCCAGTTTTTTGGCAGATGGCTCAGAGACTGACCCTCTCCCCACATACAAACTGCTTCTTCCAAGGATCCCCAGGGACCCCACACCACTCACAGCCTGAAATAGCCTCTTTCTATTTCAGTATTCTCCTTTTCCCACATCTGATCTCACAGGGTATAAGAGTCAGGAATGGGCATGGGATGCTTAAAAACTTTTGTTAGAATGTGAATATCCTAGATATATAGTCCCAGTTAAATCTCTCCCTAGCTGTGATTATTACTAAAAGTTTGACAGCATGTCCTGCCTGGTTCCTTTAATCTCATCCTCCGTCTGTCTGTCTGTCTCCATCTGCCTCTCTAGTCCTTTACAAGGACCAGAAGATGCCTTTTTGTTCCATGCTTGTGCTGTGCCCAGTATGGGGGGGTCCTCATGCATGACTGGTGTTCGAAATAGTGTGCAAAATAATGAATAATAAGTTAAATAATGCTGAGCCAACTTCATGACAGTGAGACAAGACGTCTTCTGTGACAAGCATCTCCCTCTGGAATAGTTTCATCAGACTCAGCTGTGTGCTGAAGAGTTTAACAAAGTTAATGCTCATATTTCATGATGGCATGGACCATGTATTTCATCACAGCTTTATGCAAGTACAGCAAAACTGGTTCTGGCTAAATCAGAAACAGATTTGTTGTGTTTGTTTGGGTTTTTTCTTTTCCCTAATAAAATCTAGAATGACAGATAGAGTTTTTCTTTTCTTTTCTTTTCTTTTTAATAAATTCCTTGAACATCAGAAATTTGCTTCCAAATTTCAGGAAAAAAACCAACCTAAAAATAATTCTGAAAATAATTTTTTAAAGAAAATGTCCTCAGGAAATCCCAACAGATCAACAAGCTCTATAATTTGTTAATGTTAGCCATCAGGAAAAACTTATTTTGCTTCGCAAACTTAAGGGACTTAAGGCACAGAAGGTTTCAGAGCATCATTCAGTAGCTTTTTAAATACATAAATAAGAACTAAGGAGAAAAAACAAAGAATTGGGATTGACTTTGACTTCAGACAGAGCTGGGGCAGTTCTGGAGGCATTTTGTGCAATACAGTACAGTGTACATCAAAACCTTGGTACAAATCTCAGGTTTCTGTTGAGAAATGGTGATTTTAGATGTTTGCAAAGATATGAGGGTCTTGTGAAGAAAGATAGAGATGCTTCAAGTGATGGGAAAGATGCCCAGCCCATCTGGAGTGGTCCCTCCATGTGTCTCCGTGGTCTTTCCATGTGCTACAACTGGCATCCTGAGCCTGGCAGCTTCAGGAACGTGAAGCTTGAGTTGAATTTGGGCCCCAAAATACAGGTATGTTATTACTGCAGCCCTGCTGCTGAGGAGGTAGAACTCCAAGAAGCTGAAGTGTTGTTTATAACTGTAGGTTGATTGGTTTTGCCCTGGAAACTAAATTCTTAGCTTTGTGTGAAACACCATTGCTATTTCTTCTGTGTATGTGTATGAGATTGATGTCTTCTGTGTAGAAGAACCTCATATTTAATCTTCATCTCTGTTTACTGTGTGTTGCAAGTGAGTAATGGTCAACTGTCCTCAAACAACTTTAGAAATATTTGATCTAAGCTGTGATCTGTTCTGCTACACAGCAGAAACACAACAGCATTTGCTGGCGTACGCTAGCTCTGGCTGATGCTCTCCAACTCTCTTTTTGGTGGTGCCTACCAGAGTGTGGAAGCAAGTAATTAATGTTCTTTGGAATTTCTCTGTCATCCTGCAGAGCAGTCGTGTCGGTGTTTTGAGGATACAGCAGGAGTCCATGGAGCTGAGAGATCTGAAAGGAGGTCTTGGTCAGAACTCTGGAGCAGATGCAGTAGGTATGCAAGTCTTCAAATAAAAAGAAAAATAAGAACACCTCTTACTTGAAAGAGATTTATCTTAATGTGTTATGTTTATGTTAATCCCATTTATGTTTGCTGGTGCTGTGCCCAGTGCCATTGTAAGGGCTCGGGACAGCCCATTGTCTCCTGTGCCCTCTGCAAGACATCTCCAGTTGAGACTTCTCCCTGTCAGGAGACTCTCTGGAGATAGATCAGTATGTCACCTTTCCTCCCCATCCCAACAAGCTGGTCCCCTGGGCTATTTGCTGTTTGAGTTCAATAATGACTTTCAGAGCTGTATTATAGTGAAGAATTACAACTGTCTGCATTCAGATCACAGTGATTAATGTGATTTGCTCTTAAATTTCTCTTCACAGAAACACCCTCAATTTTTCTTCTCTAATCCTTCATTTCCAAGGTGGTGAAAAGTAGCAGGAGCATCTGAATCCATACCAGGAGTCCTTTCTCTTCCTGCTCTGGATAACAAGGAATTAGTGACACTCATTAAGGATTTAGAAACCCTCCCTGGAGACTGCATCTTTCAGATCTGTGTTTGCTGTTTCTCTGCAGGGATCCACCAGCTAATCTGAGATGTTCTTCAGTGCAGTGTGAATACTCTTGTGCTGTGAATTCAGCATGGGTCTGATGAGTGCTGTAGCCAAAAGCAGTTAATCAGAGGAGCACCAATAGAGCAAATTACTGCTCAGGCTGCACTTTCAGCCACTTGTGCATGTGTCAGTTATTCATTCACTTTCAATGCTCAGATCGTCTTGTGGACTTTGAGACAGGCTTGTGGTTTTCCCAGGCTGGAGCTCTTCCTTTTCTTCCTCACATCTCTACAGATATTTAAACCAAAGGTTTCTCCCTCCAGGCTGTGTAATTTTCTTTGCTGTTTCTGTGATTTAAACCTTTTAATAAAACATAGCTCTGCTCTGTCTCTCTCTTTGCCTTTAAAGTATTGACAGAGTCGAGTGTTAGTCCAGGTATCAAACAAGAGCATGGTGCTTGGAGTCTGGCTGCCTTTCTGATGGGTGTAGGTGATCTGAAACCTCAGCCCAGCTGTCTTTTATTTATATATCCACAGTGATTCCTTTGTAGTTCAAGGTACAAAATATCAAACCCAGACCCAGATTTCTTTCCTCCTGCCCACCCCTCTTTAAACTACAAAGATGAATATTTGGCTGTTGGTGTCCCCATAGGAAAAGATGTTTTTGTTAGTTTTTCTGTCTATGTTTCTCTAATTTGAGCCATTCTTCTCACAGTTTGACATTTGGTCCATCATATTTAACTATTTTTTTGTACCAATGTATGGGGTGAGTGATTCCTATTTTTAAAAAATCCCTGGCCAACATTTCCTGTAGTTCTTTACGTTTCCATCTTTTGAAGTGCAATCATGACCATGAAGAAACAGGATCTGCCCTTGGGGATCAGCTGGGAATACAGTGCTGTCTCAAAGAGCTTGCGAAGATTTACTTTATTCACATCAATAAAAAGGCTTTCTGTTATATCATTTAGGATTTGAATGGAAAAGTGAGTAGAAGGATCACAGTCGTATGGGTGGAGATCTTTGCTACACCTTCAATGTATTTTTTCTGCCCTTTCTTGTCTCCTTTGGCTCCCCTTCCCCATTGTCCATCTTTGCAATCCTGCTCTCACTGTGCCCAAAGTCCTGCTCTCCTCTACCCCAATCTCTGACAAATCTCACTGATTTAAATGCAGTTTCCTTTGGATATGGAGATCTGTCCTGTTAGCTGTGTCCTCTTTGACAAACTCCCATCTCAGACAAGCTCCTTGACATCTGGGAACATTTGGCCCTCACCTCAGACCATTGCAGCTGAAGAGAAACTTACTCTCATTCCGAGTGACCCCTTCCCCCCTTTTGCACTATCACCTCCTCTTATCCCTCACCTGGGTTATAACCTGGATGCCATTCTCACCTTAGACTTTCCTCTCTGTTCTTAAGGTTGTGCAGACACTTTCCCTGTACCTTCTCCCAGATGTGTCTTTCCTATAGTTCACACAAAAAGATGTTGTGCAGGCACTTTTCTTTCATGTCTTGAGTCTTGCAGCATCTTTCCCAGGCAGACTCAGCCTTGGCTCCCCAACTTGTTGCTGCACACAATTTTTCTAGCTCATCAATGCTAGTCATGTTCACCACCCACCTTTACCCTGTGCTCCCTTGGCTACACATATCCACCCCTTGCTTCTTCACACCACACTTCTATAGCAGAGCTCTGAGGCAAGGAGCTCCTCAGCTCTGCATTTCTAGAGCATCTGGCTTGTGAGCCATGATTGTGGGTCCAAGAATAAGAATAGCAACAACTTGTAAGCGATTCCAGCCCAAGTCAGCAGAGGCCAGAAGCTGCTGCACTCAGAAGTCTGTTCATAAATCAATGTGAAATGTGCTGTCTGAGTGCAGCTCCCAGGAGACACACATCTGCATAACACATACCACTGACACCACTGGTGATGGGAAAAATATCTAAACACATCATTCCCACAGCTGTGGAGGAATGAATAAAGATGTCTAATTCCCCTGTCCCTGGGGTGAACCCTAGACCAGGTATATGCACTTCTTATAAATCAGAGGGACCATTAGGAAAGCCTAATCTGACCACACTGGCAAGAAGGTGTCACCCAGGGACTCCTGTGTCAAGATCATAGCTGAATTTAGCAGAAGAAAGCAAAACAAAAACGTCCAACTCTCACTTTAAAACCTCAGCTGATGAAGAGGCAAGCTCATCCCTTGCTGAGTTGTTCCAGTGTTAATATCTTGTGCTTCCCAATCTGGATTTTCCTGGCTTCTGCTTCCAGCCATAGGATCATGCTGTGCTGTTGTGTGCTATGTGAAAAAAAAAGAACCATCTTATTAGAAACCCTCACCCAGTTTGGGAATTTATAATCCAACAATCAAGAACTCCCTTGAATAAATTGAATACATTTCATTTTACTCAGTGGCAGGATGACCAGACTATCAGTCCTTGTAGCTCAGTTGCCCCAAATTTTCAACAGCCTTTTCTCCTGCAGAGGCCAGAGATGAACTCTCAATTGTAGACGCTGGTCTCCAAAGAGACAGGGAGACAGCAGCACCACCATTCACATTTGGTTTTCTGCTCCTTTATCTAAGAACCACATGTATTCTGGTGGCCAGCTTTACACACGTATGAGGCAATCTCCATTGGTCACTTCTAAAGAAAAATTGTATTGGCAAAGTACAATTTGCACTTCGTCACAGTCAAGTGAAGGCAGTTCTGATCAGGTTTTGGATCAGAGCAATCATCCCTCCAGCACCCAGTCACTCCCACTGGGTGTCAACAGCTGCAGGATCAGCAGCAGAGCAGCAGGACAGACCTGAGCTGCGGAAGGAGTTGCCTCTCAAAAGGGCCAAGACACTCCCAAACCAAAGCCTGCTCTGTCTTTGCCAAGTGCAGAGATGATGTGCAGGTAGATACAGCAAAGGCAAGTCATCAGAGTCAATATCTTTTGCTATTCAGCCTTCCAGTCTGCAGGAGCCACCTTACCTTTCCTTCATCACTCAGACAACAGCACCTGACCTCAGAGGATGTTGCATAGAGCTCATACAGTAATGAGAATGATGACTCTCATGCCATGACTGACTGGGCAGGAAGGTGCACATGTGCCCAGGAGGTTGCATGGCCCTGACCTGGGATGGTCCCATGCAGACCAATATTTCTTCTTGCAGTTTGGCTGGATAAAACAAGGAGAAGAAAGGCATCTTATAATGAGAGACCTTGGCACCATGTATAACTACATGGAATTGAACTCCCAATCTGCTCAGCTTCCACAACTGGGTTCTTACTCTGATGAGTTAATTCCCTTTGATGTCCCTTCTGTCCCTCCCCTGCTTTCGTTGAGTCTAAAATAACCCAACTGTCTATCTTGCTTATGGAATTACTGAACTTTTGAGAGAACACAAAGTGCTCTCACATGAGGATTTGGGATTAAACCTCTCTTGTTTATGTTAAACATAACATCTTAATTCTTCCACTGCTGGAGGGCAAATGAGTCTCCACAACCCCAAAGAAACCTGCTTTCAAGCCCTATAGCAAAGGTCAATGTGATTTGTTTCTCATTACAGATGCTCTTTCCGGTGAAGTTGTTTCATGGTATATGACAGTTCTCTTACAAAATACCTTTATGTGGTTTAAAGGGGGTTTACTTAAATATTTTCTATTGTAAAACAACATATGCTTAATTTTCAGCACATTTCTCTTCTCTCAAACTGCATTAATCAAAAGAGAACCTGACTTTTTTTTGCAGGGAAGTGGTAAGGAACCCTGAAACACTCCCTGCCATTCACGTCTCATCCAACACCCTATGAGCTCTGGATTTGGAGGGGGGAATCCCAGTAAAGCTGGCAGTTCCCTGAACTGCGTTTGACTTCAGCCTGCTGGCTCTGAGAATGACTGTACTTTCTGTACAGATGTGCATGCACATCTGGAGGGGCAGACATTGTGGGAATGGGGGGCAAGGCAGCACAGATTATTGGGTTGTAGATTACTGTAGATCACTATGGGGCTGAGAAATGCTCCTGCACCATGAAGTCCCACAGATGAAGGAAATAGAAAATAGCATGAGGAATGAGGCAGACACAACAATACAGACTCTAAGAGAAAAATCAGAGACAGCAAGGGAAAGGCAGAGAAAAGCAAGAAAAAACTCATGACAAGAAAGAAGGGGCAGTGAGGGAAGTAACTGACCAAGGAAAATTTTAGGCAAATAATAAATAAAGGAATTAAGAAGTTTGGAATTGAACTTATTGAGCATCATACAGTAAAACCATTGAAAAAGGGACAAGAAAGGGGAAAATGGAGTGACTAGAATCCTATGTCTTTTTTTTTTTTTTTTTTTTCAAGAGAGCACTGCTTGCAGGAGTCCAGTATAAACACCATCAGAGACACCTGCACTTCCCCACAGGAGCTGTCAGCCCTTCTGTAAAAGCAGCTTTGGCCCCACAGTCTCACCCTGGTCAGCTTGCATTGCCCCTTGCCCTGTAGAGAGCTGGGCTCAGCTTGAGTGTCCTGCCTGCCTTGTGGGGTCCCTGTGATCCTACCTGCCTGCAGCCAGAGAGTTGCTCTCCTTCATCCGCCCATTTTCCCCACCGTGGCTCCATCATCACCACCTCTTTTGTCTCATGAGCATCTCCACATCTATTTCTATTTCTGGGCCATTTAAATTAAGTACCAAAAGCAGAGGGTGAAGTTTCTTGTCTGGGATGGCTTTATAAGCTGTGTCCTGGACAGGGAGAGCTCAACATCCATCAACACTCACATGAGATATGCCTGCTCCTTACAAAACACCTACTCCCCAACCACCAGGCACCAAGTTTCTCTATTTAACTGCTACTGAGAAGGCACCCAATCAACCTGACAAACCTCACAAAGCAGCTCAATGCCCTGCTCCATTACTGTGTGTGTTCCTGTGTCTTGAGCAAGGCTTTTTTTTTTTCTTTGGTATGCTTTTGAATAGGGTTTCCCAGCCTTCGAGGCAGATGTGGTGTTCACAGAGCAGCTGACATGAAAGCTTATCCCCCTGCCATTACACAGGAGGTTTATTTGGATTTTAGAAATTGCCCTCAGCAAAGGAAAAAGAGCTACACTTAACCTCGTGAGTTAACCCAAGCACGTGCCCAAGGTAGTGAAAAGGGCTCTGATCCAGCTCCCTCCCTGGAGATTGCTCCCTCCTCTCACTGCAATCAGCTGTCTTGTTGCTGAGCAAAACTGTCCTCCTGACTTTGGAATTCCTTCCCTAGGAGCTGTGTTAGAAATGCCACTGGCATGCATGGGGGATTCACCTGGATGCCAGTGATGAAGGCCACACTGCCGCTGATGTTGGTCATTTAGTCCCTTTCCCTAACTCCTTGGCAATGAGATGTTCTCACACGCCATTGGCATTGCCAAGGAGGAAACACCTTCACTGCTGAACCAGCCTTGGCAAAGTAAAATGCATCCACACAGCTTGCTGGTAACCCAGCAGGAGAGGCTGGCTGCTGAGCTGGCACTCAGGAGATCAGTGCATTTGCACACACACAGAAGCCAGTGCGTGGTCATATGTGAGGCCAGGACAGCTGTCCTCTTGCCACCACTTCAGGGGTTGATGACATGCAGCAAGCAGGTGGTGCTGGAGCCAGCAAAAGCTACAAAACCCAGCAGTAGCCAAAGCAAATGATTTTCTGGATTATATTGCCTCACTTACTCTGCCTCTCAAATTCTGCCTCTCAAATCTTAATGATTTAATCTTAAATATTAATCTCTTAACGATTCAAGGACAGGGGATGTCAGAACATTTTCATACTGAGCAGAAAAGGTAACACATAACTGCTCTATAGAAGGGCACATCCAAACTGCTGCTCAGGGCTCAGCACCCTGAACAAAGCCTTAGGAGACAGCAGATGTTCTTGTGCTACTGCAGATTTACCACCATTCATTTCTGTCTGTGTGCATGCAGCCCCTGCTGAGACACCAGGAAAGACCTTCTCTGCTGTTCCTATCTCCAATGTAAAAAAAAAATTAGAGAAAAGCTGCCTTCTGCAGGCACCCTGCTAGAAACCCTGCTCTGCAGAAGCTTGCTGGAGCTGGACACAGGCACAGCCTGCGGTCTTGCAGGAATCTGAAACACTCAGGAGGGGCTTTCACAATGTAGATGGCTCAGATAAATTGTCCTCACTACTTGGAGGGCCAGCCCACTCGAGGAGTTACTGGGAATAGGAGTACACTTGCAGATCCTCCATCCTCTTGCTGCATGTTCGCTGCTGAGGTTCAGCTACGGGCCTTGTCTACTGCACAGGTGACAACACAACCATAAAGAGAAGGAAAATATATCTTTAACAGAGATGTATGTTAATCTTCTGATTAAATATATCCCAGCTGCTAGGAACAGCTGTGAAAGACTTTTTTGCTTTGCTTTTTTCAAGTGTGATGCATTCCTCCTCTTCACCATCCCCTCATGAAGGGAGGGGGAGAAAGAAGAGCATCGATAAAAGCCTTGCTCCAGGGCAAGAAAAGATCCAAACTGCAGCTTTGCATAAATCTGTCACTTTGATTCCCCTGAGAACAACTGCAAACTTGAAAAATGGCATAGCAAAGCAGGCACAGGTGTTAACTCCTCCTTTTTTAAAATTGGTTAAAAAAAATAAAATACCAGGGAGAAAAAGTTGTGGGTGCAAACAGCCCCCAGAACTTGATTTCTTTCTCTCAGCTTTAAGCTGTTAGCTCTTCCAGGATTCTCTCTTTGTTGATAAAAATACTGTTTCTAAACCAGAAAGGAAACAGGGAAATTGTCCTATGTCAGTATCTGCTGCAAAACCCACATTAACCACCCTTTGCTGCTTCTGATGTTTTATTCTCTCCCTGGAACAATTCATGAGGCTTTTTTGCTCTTCGCTTTTTTGCTCTGCTCTCACTTTTAAATGCTAATGCATCAGAGATTTGCTGGGTTTGGCTCGGGGGTGGAAAGGCAGCCTCTGAGGAGGCTCAGTGATGTCTTTCACCCCAAGGTCAGCTTCGTATCCTGCATCAAATTTGTCCCTTTTACTTGAAACAAAGAATCACTGTTGTTACAAATACTTGTGGTCTCCTCAATCCGATCCCTTTCCGCCCCAAACGCGGATTTCACTCCTGTGAGCAGAGGGGCCAAGTTCATCTTTGCAAGACCCAACACCGGCTGCACCCCAGGAGGACCCACAGCACCAGGGAAGCATGAAGGCAGGGGCTGACTCAAGATGGGTAGAAGGAAGAAGAACCACCCTCATCAGGGACATGCAGCAGGGCCCCCCGTGCTGGCAGGGAAGGCACAGGCACCTTTTGCCTTGCCTGGAATCCACTCGCTCCCGGCCACCCCAAGCAGACCCTGGCTGGCTGCAGCCCTGCTCCACACCCCTTACCTTTGTCCCTTCATCTTTCATGCTCTCATTAAGCAGAAGGGGGTTTGTGAAGGCTCCATTGTCAAGAAGGAAATTGCTTTTGCCACAGGAGTCCCAAGGGCTGTACATTTCTCAGGCAATTAGACCCTTATCAGGCTCTACACTGCAGAGATAAGGTTTGTGGAGTATGTGTTGGCTGACACAGACTGACACACACGTACAGCTTAACTAATGTAAGTGAAAGGCTTTGAAGTCCTTTTTTTCTCCTTTCAGGACTGTTTGTTTGTTTGTTTTATGTCTTGCCCAGTTCATTGGTGAAACTGTATTTGCAGAAAATTAAGTGCAAATATTTAGGGCTGTGTTGGGTACCACTAGTCACAGTGTCTAAGCCTGGCAAGCTACTCTCTCCAGGTGTGATGGATTTGATGACCTCCTCTCCTTTGACTGGCTTAGGAGCACAACCTGATGGGATTGGGGAGCCCATCAGATTGCTCACCACTTGCTTGCCCTGAACCATCCCAGGAGTCACAGTGCTAAGCCAGAAGCACCAGCTCTGACATTGAGGGAAGCTGCCCACACCAGGACAGCTCTATTTCTACTCAGCTATAATCTGGGAGTGTATGGAGAATGGTTTACCCACTGAGGTAGCTTTGAATGTTGGCACTGCACTGCTTGTGTTGGAAGACAACTTAATAAGATTTGGCCAAGTTCTGCATAGGTTGAAAGCTGACTTTTGGCTCAGCTTCTGTCTGGCAAAGAGCAAGATTTCATCATCTCCATCACCAGCTTTGCTGACATTCCCATTCCAGCAAACATGCCACGGATGGTTTGCCTCCAGCTTGAGGATACCTGTTGGTCTTGTGTATTGTGGTGGGAGAGTGACATGGGGCTGGGTTTAAATAGACAAAAGGCCAGAATTTGTACAATTTTTGCAGCCTATGCAATTAATTCTTCATGTTAGAGCTAGGATGGATTCCACCATTGCAGTACATGGCTGTGCCTGGGGACACATAAAAGTTCCAGCTACTGTACAGCTCTGACCATCACATAGTGACTGATGGATCACACTACATCGTACCCAGAGTTGTGCTGCATTGTGCTTGAAGCTTCTCATTTCAGTACCAACCCTCACTCAAATCACTGGGAGGATGAAACTGATATTTTTAATGTGAGTTGATTTGGCTGTTGAAAGCCAACAGTATTTGATATCATCTGTCTTACATTCATAGAATCATCGAGGTTGGAAAAGACCTTTAAGATCATCTAGTCCAACCCTGAAGAGCCCCTTCTCTCTGAGAACCAAGAAATTTACTATGGACAAGTGTTATCATAGGTAGATATAAAGAGACATGATTAATATACCACAGTTCAGAGTTTGGATCTCTCTTAAGTAAAAGATTTTCTATCTAGTATCCAGAAGTGCTAGAAGACAATTTCCCAAGAGGAGTCCTTGGTTCTTAAAACCACTTCACTCTTGGTTCACCTTTCCTTAAAGGCATTTAAGAAAGTGGTAAGTCCTGAA
Source organism: Corythornis vintsioides (assembly GCA_025447755.1). Lineage (NCBI taxonomy): Eukaryota > Metazoa > Chordata > Aves > Coraciiformes > Alcedinidae > Corythornis > Corythornis vintsioides. The sequence goes on from JAOEGS010022800.1 coordinate 12,314, forward strand.
TGGACTGGAAATTGCAAAGAAATGCACTAAAATACAGTAAAACTGAGCTGGCTCAGAAGACAGGTGATCTTGTTCTGTCAGGGGGATTGGACTAGATGATCTTTCAAGGCTCTTTCTAACCCCAAGCACTTTGTGATTCTGTGATTTTGTGATAGGGATTTGGGCTTGATACAACAGAGTTTTACTCCCTTTTCTGCCACTGGCTTCCTGTGACACTTTGGGTGAGTCACCAATGGCCAAATACTTAATAATGTGAGTCTTAGTCTCATTGATCACAGTTTTCCATTTGTAACTAGGGAAAACACCATTTTCTTTGATCACCATGGTGTGGTAAGGCAGATATCCTGGAGTATCATGATACTACAGTAATGGAGACTACATGAATGATGCTGATGTTGTAGGAAAAACTACTAACAAAGAATTTCTAACTAGCAGATAGAGGAAAAGAAAAAAAAGAAGTGGAGAAATATTCAGAATCACTAACTGTGTGCTTAAAGGTTTGGGAAAATGCCTAGAGCTGCAAGTAAGTGCCAGAGAAATTAATTATGATAATAAAACTTCTGGGAAGAAGTGGAAATGCTGGAATGATCAAATCATGTGTAATTATGAGGAACATTTTCTGTCTTCTTGGTAATGCAGAGCTGCAAGGAATGTGTGTGTTGCCTCCAGAAATGTTAGGGGCTGGGATGTCACTCCTTCAGAGACAAAACAGACAAGAACTGAAAGGGAGGGGGGGAAAAAAAGGAAGAAAATAAAAGCCAAACCAAACAAATGCCTGACAGGTCACGATGCAGCAGCCAGAGCTTTGAAAGGTGGCCAGGGGAAATTCCCTGAGAAACTTCCCTCTACTCAGGTAGGAATTCCTCACCCCTAACCTGTTTGGGATCAGCTGAATCATGTTAAATGGTATTCTTTTTCACTCCAGACATATACCTCCAGCCTACACAAATCCAAGTGTATTATCAGAAATAAACAAGTCTCTGCTATTCCTTTCTTTCCTCCAGCCACCAACTTCATGGTTGGAGGTTCTTTTCCAACATAGTGGCCTCTGCTGGAACCACATTGGTCTCAAAGGCTGGTGGGCAGAGCCCAGAGACCCAGCAGCACTTGCTGCATCTGAGAGCCATGCAATTGCTCCTTCACTGACATATCTAAAGGCAGTATTTGACAAACTGCTCCTCACTGCAAAAAAATATTCATAAAACCCTGGCCCTGAAGGCAAGTTGGCAGCACAATTACCTAGACTCTCTGAATAGAAACTTGAGGTCACTGGTGACTGTTTAAGGCTGTGCTCTTTCAAGATTAATTAATTGCCTCCTGGGTTTCCCCTGACTCTGCAAGGCTTCTCCTGGATCCACACACACTGCCAGTTGCTGCACAGAAAGCCAGTGGGGAAAGATAGGGCTGAGAGAGGAGATGCAGATGGTCCTTGTCTAGCAAAGTTTCACTGGCTTCTGAATATCACAACCTCTTCATGCTGCAGCTCCTGTTGTGCTGCAGGCCATTGAAAAGAAATATTTTTTTTTTTTAAACCCCAACACATTGCACACCATGAAAATGAAAGGCTTTGATCTCGTGGTGCTGTTTGGGAGAAAGGCTGCAACCTCCACTGTGTGAAAAGGCAGCTTCTTGGAGACTTGCTATTACAAGCTTCAGCCACACTACAAACTGGGTCCACAACTGCAGCTTGTGTTGTCCTTTCAGAGGACACTGATACACAGTAGTGGGATTCCTGGGCACACCAGTACAGGTTTCCTTGAATATTATCCCTTATAGAAATGGCATGCAATTGTCTATGAAATAATTTCTCTGGTGCATCATATGGCTTGTCCTCAACACAGCACCCAAACGCCCTCATGCAGCGAGCATTCAGCATCATCCTGGAGCAACCTGGTGGATGATGCTTCCATCACTAGGCAATATTTAAACACTTTTATATCAAGCTGTCTGCCTCCTCACACTACTTAGGATTCAAAGCACTTTTCCTGGACATTCTGCAGAAGGATCCTTGGAGATCCCATGAAAGAAAGAAAATCTTTACATTGTATTTGTGTCTGTTGGCTCTGTAGTGATGCTATCATGTATCTCCTGGATTGCTGACATCTTGGTATTAATCTTCATTGGATTTCTTTCAAAGCTACATCCTGATGTCTCAGATATGATTTATGCCTTTACTGACAAGACCATCAATAGACTAAAACAAGACTATTCCTCAGAGAAGCCCTCTGATCTCAATATTTCTAAGTGGATTTGATCTAGAGATTCCCAAACCCAGTACTTTCAAAGAACACACCATGCAGGCAACTTCCATTTCTAAACTACAAAAGCCACCAGGGTGGTATGACAATGTGATGTGCCATCCTACTGCACCCCTTCCCCATGGTTTACTGGAATTAAGAGACCCTGTCCCTCAAGCACTGTGTAATTTCACCAGGGGTGTTAGAAGTTTACTTCAGTCCTTCCAAGAGATGACAGCATTTCAGCAAGGGGATGCTGCAGAGCATTACATTCTAGTGAGGTTCTCACCCTGCATCCAAATGCCCTTCAGAAACACCTCCAGCACAGTGTTTATTGCCTTTTTTTTTTTCCTACTGCCCAAGTTAAAAGCTGTTGTTTGTCAGTCTCTTTTATTCTTCATGTACTTTCTATGATCAGCTCTCAATAAGTGCATCATTTAAGCTTTAGGATAAAATGTGAAAATAGCACTCAGACCCCTGGAGAGTTCATTCCTACAAACTAAAGATGCTTTCAAATTATTCTGCCTGATTGCATCCCAATACCAAATGATTCAAGAGAGCAATCCCTATTCACTTCTGCTGCTCTTTTGGTGAGAACCATGACAGCACAGCACAAGCTGGAGCAGGCTGTTAGGCTTTTGTTTTTTTATTTTGTTGGTCTTATCCCATTTTCCACCTCAGTCTTCACCTAATTCTCAGATATGTTAGCTCAAGCTAGGAAGTAACTGCTCTGATTTCAAGTGAGATTGGGTTTACTCAGCTGGCTGCCTGCTTTACTCAATTATTAATGTTGGAGCACTATTGATTTTGCCTCCCTGAGCTTAGTGGCAAACAAGTGCTGAAAAATGAAAGTGGCAAGCAAAGGAACAAAGAGAAAACAGCATCTACTTCCAACACAGCCCAGTCATCTGAAATCCAAGTGGCCCATAAATTACGTTAACCTGTGAAAACTCATTCCCACAGAAGTTATTTTTCCCTTCTCAAATTCCTCTAGCTACTTTCACACAACATACTCTTCATTTCCTGGGTTCAAGGATGAGGTGTTTGGGGGTAATGCTCTGAGGAAACGATATCAGACAAGCTGGCTGTATCTAGGAAGCTCTTTGAGATTTGTGATGTAGATATTGCAGTGAAGAACTTACAGGCAAAGCAAGTCACAAAATCAAAGTGATGTATTAGCCCAGCTCTCTCAAACACAATCTGCTGTCCCTCAGTCAGACTTATACTTGACTGGCTACAGAATCAGGCAGTCCAAATTCTTATACCAACCCTGGCTTTCAAATAGTAACATAGAGAATGCTTCTTAAGTTTATGAACTCCCCATGTCCCAGCCCTAATCTACTCTGGATCTTACAGATCTTACACAAAAATTCCTCCAGGACCCTAAAGAAACCTCCAACAGTCTCTCTGCTCTGGGACATACAACTACTGACAACCCCAACTGTGTCCAGCTGGGACTCCTGCAGCAGCAAGCTGTGTTAGAGCCCAGCTTTGGCGTCAAAGAGGAGCTACTGGGACTTCTAAAGGGATTTGTACTAAATCCCCACACAGAGCCCAGCCTATAAACAGGGCAGGTGGTTTCAGAGGGAAAGGTATCAAGTCAAGGGAAAATCTTTGTAGAAGTCAGAACTGGCCACAGGCAGATCACCAGGGCTTTACCATGATATCAGGGGGATCATATAGTGATGCACTGTAGAAAGAACTGCAAGTAGAAGCAATCTCTCAAATGGAAACCCTGCTGGGAATGGTACCAGGCCTTAGTTACATCTCAACACGGGCTTGATTCAGATTTTGTCACATATCCTTTTCCTGGGGCTAAACCAAAGTAATGAGACCTGGAGCTGAACTCTGTCATTTGGACTCTACTCTGAGATTACAAGCTAGTAAGTGTAAAGGTAAAAATAATATATCAGATTAATATCTTAAATGAGTATCAACCCTTCAGTGAAAGCAGATCCCTAAAAATCATTACATCTCCTTTCAATGTCTCTTGCATAAATAACCCCCTTTTAATAGACAGAAGCTATGGTGTAATGCAATCAAACAGCCTAACTTTTCTTTCTCTGGACCACAAACAGTTGAGGCTGGGCAACCCTTCTCCTTTGTACCCTCTAAATCAGTGGCCAGCCACAAGATCAAGCAGCCAGGGAGAAAGGAAAGAGATTAAATGAGCCATCTGCAAGTGAAGCAGTGAGTACCACTGGAATGGCTGCAAAGGTGCTGCCTGGGGCCCTGTTTGGGTCTCCATCATCCTCTGCAACTCTGTTCACCTTGGGGGAGTTCAGCAAACAGAATGAACTCCATGTGTTTACCACATCTCCATGATATTTTCTCCAGTCATCTACCCGAAGAAAATAGTATTTCTTTAGACAGGAAAGCAAGGAAAAAAGTGATGAAGTTGGGGGAGGAATAAAACATGTACAAAGTAAGTATAAGCTTTGAGGCCACAAGCTATGGGTTAACAAGATCTTTTAATAGGTTGTTTCTCTGTCCTCACAGAACTCAGCATGTTTAGAAACACATTTTTCATAGCTGGCTTTCTATAACATCAGCTTGTTCTCATCTCTGTAACTAGTTTATTGCAGCTATGATAATAATTGATGAACTTGTAAACCTGATTATAAAGTCTGCTCTCTCGTCTGCTTTTTTTCCTTGTCTGGCTCTCACTTCTGAAAGCAGTAAGGCTTTTCAGTGGTGCCTGTCTGCAGCATCCATCCCTGGCTCACCATTGACAGTGCCAGGTTTGGGAAGCACAATCCAACTCCAGGATAGTGGCTGAGGATGTCTGGGTACAGTCTCCAGCCGTTAACCCCACCTGGATCTGGTCTGGGTTGTGGTCAGAAAGGCTGCCAGAAGGGACAAAGGGCCTCTGTCTTCTCTTATAGCATCACAATGTCCTCATGGGTTCAGTGAGATACTGAACTGCACACAAGTGGATGCCCTTCAAACAGCCCTCTGGATTTGATAGTTTCAATGCTGCCTAAGGCACTCAGAGGTCAAAAATAGACAATATATTAAGTAGGAGATACCTGAGAGGGATCACTTGCTACTGGGGCACATCCACAGGCTATCCCTTGAAAAACCCAGTCTGAATCAACCCTGGCAGAGCTGACAGGCAGAAACAGGGCTCAACAAAGAGTCTGACATCTGGATATCAGTCTGCATCTCAGCAGGAAGCTGGATCTGATTTCTGCACACACCAATGTCTCTTTAATACTCATGTACATCCACCTTCTGTGGAGAAAATGGATGGTTACTGGGATGCCTGGCTGTGGCATGAGGGAGTTATGTGCTGCCAGAGATATTTTTTATCTCAATGGAAATACTGAAATGGGCTGGGAATTCCAGATTATGAGTATTGAGGAAAAAAAATAAAAAAAGTTTTCTCACTGAAAAGAGCAACCAGGACAAGACAGAAGGGTTTTGCCATCTCTGCAGCACGGTGCTTTGGCCCTCAGTGGGGATACCATATAGTCAGGCAGCACAGGAGCCAAGTCTTGTGCTCAGGGGTGAAAGGGAAACCCCACCAGAAAGCCCCGTGCCAGTGGCAGCCTGGATGTGTGGCTGGAGCCATTATGCAAGACAAAGAGAGGAAGACATTTGTTCCATGACAGAATGTAGAGGTATCAAAGTAAGCAAGATTTTAGTAGCAGTAATTACTTGACTTAAGTAAAATAAGCATATGTAGCAAGTGTATTTCAGAAAAATCCACTGATTTGTATTCATATCACTAGTGCTACAAATAAAGGTTAACAAATCAGAAGCTGCTTTTTTTTTCTGTTCTAAGGAGCTTTATAAGCACTAAGGAATTAGGGATTTGCTAATAAAGAGTAATGAATAAACAAAAATCACATAAGGATTTTAAGAAGTTTGAATAAGCTATGAAAATCAATGAAAGATAAATGAGAACCTGGAAAAATCAAGTTTATATTAAAAAGCCCTAAAAACAATAGAGTAGCATGGTCTGAGTGAAATGAGGTGAATGTGTCTCTCTCTAGAACTGAACAGACATGCCCACAATGCAGAATCCACCACAACAGAGGTCCTTTTCCAGAGAAATTTGGGACAGATATAGATGGCAATTCTAGTGAAGGCACATCATGTCAAGAAGAAGATCCAAAGACATTGATAAAACCAGGATGAGAGAAAACTGCAAGAAGATGGTCAGAAAATAAATAGCCAGGTGTCTTAGCCTAACATCTTTCTCCACTTCTACTATAATGGATATATTTGTAATGATAATAAATAAATAAATCTGTGATCAAAGAGTTCTTTCAAGGTGCCATTAAAACAAAGGCATTACATTTATTCCTGTACTGAAGAACATAAGCAGCTATTTAACCAGCTCTGAGACTTTTCTTTTTCAGCTGATGCCAGTGCTAGAACCTAAGCCCCTACCCAGGTTCTGCTGGCTAGAAACACTATCTTCGACTCAAGCATCAGTGCATTTTAGTGTTGGATCTCTAGGCTCAAACCTGCAAAACGGCAGCTTCAGTTAAGAAGTGCTGAGCGCCCTCAGCTGTCTGAAAAGCACTTTGGTTCCTGCCAACATCGCAAGCCTGCGTTTAGTGCCTTGAATAGTCTTGGGAAAATTCTCCTTTTTCCTGCTAATCAAATTCTTCCCAGTAATCCCTACTCTCCCAATAACAGTGCAATAGCAGACTCTGGATTTCTGCCCTGTGTTGCTACGTGTTTGCCACCAAGCAGGGCAGATCACCCCTGTTGTGCCCAGGAGGCAGAGCAGAAGTGCTGAGCAGCTGGGGCTGGCACCTTTCTGTTGAGAAGTTAATTGAAGGCCTCTAAGTCCCTGTGATAATAACATCCTTTCCTGATCCCACGAGTTCTCTCTTCCTTGGGATTCAAGGTTCTCAAGCACACTCGTTTCATGCAGAGCTTATGCCAGTATAAACCAGCACAGCCACCAAAGGAATCTGCTTTTCTTCCCCTCTGTCACAGAATGGGTTGGAGGGACCTTTGAAGATCATCTAGTTCCAGCCTGCCTGCCATGGGCAGGGACATCTTTAACTAGATCAGATTTCTCAAAGCCCCATCCAACCCAGCCTTGAACACCTGCAGTGATGGGGCAGACACAATTTCTCCAGGTAACCTGTGCCAGTGTCCCATCATCACTGAAAAAAAAAAAAAAAGTTTTTCTAACATCCAATCTAAACCTTCCCTCTTTCAGTTTAAAACTCCCACTTTCTCTCCTGTCATTATATAGGCTTTGGTAAAATGTTTCTGTCTTTTCTAAGATCCCCCTTTAAGTATTGAAAGGTCTCAATAAGGTCTTCCTGAAGCCTTCTCTTCTTCTGGCTGAAAAACTCCAAATGAGCTGGGGTCTCTCATTGGGAACTCTAATTCTGTCACAGCCTCCACAATGTTGCTGTCATTGTTCTCTTACTGGTTTGTAACACCTGCCATGGTCTTTGCTGCACCCTATCGAAATGCCAGTGGCACTGACTTCACTGCGACCTGGGGAGGGATTCCCCTCCTCTGGACTGTGTAAAAAGGGAAATATTGATGAGGGCACTTACATCGGGAGTGATATTTCCCACACTTTGTAGGAAAGCAGCTTGTGGGGACAAAGAGCCCTTCAAAATCATGGCAGACATGAGGTAAAAGCGAAGTAAGACTAAAAATATTAGACAGAGATTTTCAAAAGGATTTAACTAGTAAAATTTTGCCTCCAGGATTTAACTGAGAGTTTTGCCTTTAAAAATAATATTATTCTTCCACCCAAATATTTTTGTTTCAACCATCTCTTTGCAGCCAGGAAGCAATGTTTCTTTTATGTCATAATGCATGACGGGAGCCTGGCTCATCTCTCCCCGTGGCCCATATGGTGGCACAGAGCTGCAGACAGTCTTCTCTTTAATGATCAACACGGGTGCAATTCAGGATAAGGGAAGCAGTATTATCCATGAGAGATTTCTGCCACGGTACTTTCAGAATAGAAGCTTTCTTAACCCCATTCTGGCTTCATTTCCTCTTGCAGCTTTATAGAAACCCTGCAGATCTCCCTACGTGGGGACACTGAGGAGTCAAGTCTTCCAAGGAGATCACACTGGACAGAACACTGCTCTCCAACAAGGTGAACTGTTATTGTTCCTTGGCTGCCCAAGACTACTCCACCTGACCTGGAATTCCCATGTTTCATTCTCCTCTCTCCATGGCTTTCCAATTTCTTCTCAATAACTCCCTAAAATATCCCACTTTTACTTTTGACCATACTTAGCCAAAAGTAAACGTCCCTCCTGCGTGTCCTAGCCCTGGGTCATGTTTGCTCATTGATCTGCCTGTGTTTTCCTGGCATAGCTCTACTTGGCAGCAGTGACACATTCCAAGGGCTTCAGGCATTTTCTCAGTCTGCTGCCTTCTTGGTCCAAATTTCACACTCAGAAAGAGCAAAAGAAAAGGGCAAAGATGCCTGTGTTTTTAAACACTTGTATTCTGGAGCTCCTGAGCTGTTCAACCTACAACGTTCTGGAAAGAGAACTGGTGCCATCTATTGGAAAGAGAAAACAAGGACAATCGTTAACTTTGCTTTTAGCTTTTCAGCACATTTATGCATTTTATTTTTTCCTTTCCCTTTATCATCATGGGTGTAAGGACAGAAAGAGCATCGGCCAGCACGGCACCTGTTGAGTGAAATGTGCATCTCCCTGAGTGGAGTCTAGTACCTGTTGAGCTGTCAATAAAAGAGTCTGAACAAGGATCCTATAGTACTGTCAGTGGCAGTTATTCCACAGTCATGAGTCAGTTAATCTCTTCTGAACTGCAAGAGAATCCTGAAACCACCAGACTTGTGGTTAACATTTTGCTCTCCTTCTCAGCAAAAAAGTCTAAAGCATTCTCGTGACAGGCAGAAAATTACCTCATCATCAGGGCTCCTAACACAGAGCCATGTACCCAGAGGAAATAGCAAGGAGTACTTTTCTTGGTTGCTGCTCTTGCTAGACTCAGAATAAGTATGGACATTTTTGACAATTTTACTCCAATAGCTTAATTTAATGGAAAAAAAAAAAAAGACTACAGATAATACTTTTGACTGGTAATGGAATGAGTTTGCTTCAAGATAGACATCAGAGCTGATGCTGAGGAACTCCAGCAACTCACCACAATCAAACTGCAACTCAGTTTGAGGATGGAATAAGCTGGAAAGGAAAACCATTACATTTCAATTTCTCAACATACCAGTCAGCTCCAAATTAGATCATCTAAAAGCTGTGCTAGAAGAACTATTTTTACTCTTTGGTGTCACTGCACAGGGATGTTATATAATTGCAGTTGTAAAAGAAGTTACCCATTCGGCTGCATGTGGGAGGGAAGTGGTGCATGACATGGTATTGAAATGCACAGAATGGGCCAACAGCAATTAGTTAGACACATTCTTTGGCACTAACTTTGCTTCTCATATCCTGCCCTTAACAGGGAAGTCAGAACTAAAAACGTGATCTTGGGTCACTTTTTGCTACTATTTTATTTCTGTCGTCTCTTGGCTTCCTGGACTTGGCATTTGATGATTCTCCCTTTGAAGGCAGTAACAGAACAGTATCAATAGAAATAGGTTCAATACTAGACTGATAATCAAAAATCCATGACGATCCCAGATTGAACACACCATCTGCTAATGGCAGATAAACGTTCAGATCATACATCTGACTTTCATGCTCTTTGTAGTTGTTTTACTGTAGATGATAATCTAAGGCTTGACACTGTTTAATGTAAATTTTGCCAGCTGGCTCTGAGCCCTCCCCAGGCCATGGTAGCATTTAATTGTTGGAAGAAATTATTTCATTATCTTACTTCTCTCTAGGTTATGGTGACATTCATCACACGGTACTGCTGACTGCAGAAGTTGGATGCACTCCATAACATCCCCTCTCCCCCACTTAGTCTGCTCAAAGCCTGTAAAGAATGTATCTTTATGGTGTTTTCAAATCACCTGTCAATTGGAAACTAAGCTTAATCAGCAAATCTGAAGTCACAGCAAACACTTCAGCATTTACATTGGCAAGAAGCCCAGGTATTAATCAAGGGTAGTAGTCCTTCCACAGACCTGGGGATTTCTCTGGATGGAATAAAGCAAAGTCTCTTCAGGAACATGCACTGCTCAGAGGAAGCAATCCAGACTGGGATAGTGTATACTCAGCGTCCTGAGAGAGAAGCCAGTCTTTGGGCTACATCTGTACAGTATCTATGGGGTCCTGGCCAATATCAGGTGTTTCCAGAAGCTACCACAGCAACAGAAGCAAGCAGAGACTAGAAAGACAGGAAGAGCAGAGTCAACAAAAGAATCAGAGTTGCACATAATATAAGACAGACAGAGAAAACTTAAGTCCTATGTGTATATCGGTAGGGATATACATAGAGATATGTTATTTGTATCAAAGCTTGCTCAAGTTCAAGCCTTTGTCCCAACTTTGTTAGACTCTCAGGGTTCAGCTCCTGGACAATTACAAAAACAGTATCCATGCTCTTAGCCCAGGGTGATGTGAAGATAATTCAGCACAAGCCTCCATCATTTCAGACTGAGCTAAGCTGCATTATCTCAGATTTGCTAGGGAGTGAGGACGCCCACAAGGACTGTTCCCATGGCTCAGCTGCTGCCAGGGAATTTCTTACATAACTTGACTGAACCTGAGCCCTCAGACCCAGAGCTGACTGATGGCTATTCTCACAAACAAATGGTACTGATGGGTTTGGAGAAAGCCAGACACTTTTATACCTCTTACCTCCAAATATTTACCATTTGTGCAGTGAAGCTTAGATAGATGAGATACACATAACTCATCCCAACAGCTCAGACCACTCATCAGGAGAGGTAGAACAGAAGTCTCTTCACAGAGCCAACACACTCTGCTCCTGCATGTTCCCCATGACCAGAAAAAAAAGACAAAACAAATCAATCATGCGAGATTGCAGTGAAAAAAAACCCAAACCTGAATAAAATAAGAGAGCCCAAACAGCTGTTTTCACTGTTGTAGTTCCAGAATGCTGATTTCACAACTGCAAGCAAGGACAGCTCTTGCATTTGGATCTCTTCAAAGAGCTGCAAGATACAAAGTTCTTACTGTCAGAAAAGCACATACTGAAATGCTGAAGTGTTCCCCCAGAATTTGCATATTTGCTGTCTAAATAAGATCAGCTCCCAAATATCAATTCTGGGAACTACAACCAGATCTGGGTTTACTGTGGGAACTAACAGCTATCAGAAGTGTAATAGCAAATGATTCTCTAACTTCCTCTGACAAGTCAAACTCAGTTGATCTGTGTTGCTCTTCTTCTGCCTTGGCTGCAGACACAGTAAGGTCCTGCAGTTTGCAGGAACTTAGAGCTCAAATAAAAAGCCATGATGAGCTGCTAGTATTGCTGTCCCACAGACTATTTTTACTGCCCCTCTAACTTGCATGGACTCCTGCCTAACATGCCAGCCATGAATGCAGTGATGGGAGACAACAACAATTCAAAGATCACACTCCCCCAGGCAGAGAAGATCTCAGTGTACCTATGAGAAGCCAGATTCTGTTTGTAAGCAGTGCAAGCAGAAAGCACATGGATTATGGGCACAGCATGAAGAAATATGCTATCAGACCTGCTCCTTACCACACAGCTGGGTCCAAACAATTGCTGGGTTTATTTCTAAGGAGATTCATAACCTTCACCCTTCGTTTGAATGCTGAAGTTCCTCAGCTGTAAAAGGGTTGCTTCCTGACAGTATCCACCATCCACTGTGCACCTCTCTTCTCTTCCTTGTGCTGGGGAGTCCCTGGCTTCAGAGCTTGAAGGGCAGCTGGGGAGACCTGTCCACAGAAAGACATGATTTTATTAAAGAGCAGACAATTCACAACTCCTAGTAGATATCAAAGTAGCATTTTCAAACCAGAGAAGCTCATTTTAAAGCCATGTGGTTATTTAATGACACTGGTATTTTTCACATGGAAAGCTGGCATTTTAGTTAAAATGGTATTTTTTTTTCTCATTGAAAACAGAGGACCCAAAATATCATAGTTGTCCTTATTAGCTAATAATGGGGACTGTGAGGTATTTCCAGGACAGCATTCTGCTAAGGACAGTCACTGGGATGGTTCGGGATGAACTGCCCCAACCAACTGCATCCCTGGTAAAGAGGCATTTAAGGACTTCCTGGTCCAGAAGCTGCATCCATCTGTCCTTTGACAGATATTAATAGGCTACATCCCCATCGCGTGGCAAACCTCACCCTAACTGATTTCATCCCATGGCAATAAACACTAAAACATCATTATGCCCTGTGTGAAAAGCTCTCCCTTTAAATCACACTTGCTGCCTGATCTGGTCTTTCAAGTCTCATGCAACAGGAAGCCTTTGCTAATCACCACTCTTGACACTGCTCTCTGCTCCACTATATCCTTTAGTCTGCCTTTCTTAATAGAGTCAGAGAATGATTTGGGTTGGAAGGGACGTTTCAAGGTCATCTAGTCCAACCCCCCCCCTGCAGGGAGCTTGGACATCTGCAACTAGATCAGGTTGCTTAGAGTCCTGGCCAACCTAATCTGGAATGCTTCCAGGGATGGGGCATCGACCACCTTTCTGGGCAACCTGGGCCAGGGTCTCAACACACTCATTGTAAAAAAATTCTTTCTTCTTTCCAGTCTAACTCTCCCCTTTTTTAGTTTAAAACCATTGTCCCTTTTTCTGTTGCAACAGGCCCTGCTAAAAAGATAGTCCCCATCTTTCTTATAGGTCCCCTATAAGTAGAGGAAGGCTGGAAGAAGGTCTCCTTCTCCAGGCTGAACAACCCCAACTCTCTCAGCCTGTCCTCACAGCAGAGGGGTTCCAGCCCTCAGATAATTTTTGTGGCCTCCTCTGGACCTGATCCAACAGGCCCATTATCCTTGTGCTGAGGACTCCAGAGCTGGACACAGCACTGCAGGGGAGTCTCAGGTGGAGTGTCCCCAGAGCAGAGAGGCAGGATCCCCTCCCTCCATATGCAGGGCACACTTCTTTTGATGCAGCCCAGCACCAGCTCCGTCTTTTGATGCACTGGCTTCTGGGCTGTGAGCACACAATGCCAGCTTGTCCCCAGACCAGTGTGCCCAAGTTCTTCTATGCAGGGCTGCTCTCAATCCCTTTGGCCCCAGCCTGCGTTGATAGTGGGGTCTGCCCCGATACACGTGCAGGACTTTGCACTTGGCCTTGTTGAACCTCAGGAGATTCACATCTTCACAGAGGTTCTCCTGTGAAGACCACGATTCTCCCCCGTGAGGAGCAGTGCGCTCTCACACGACCTTGCTTCTCCTTGAAGGATTTTGCTTCGGTTGCCGCTCGGCTGGCAGGCCCTGGGCTCCTCGGGTGGGGGGTAAAGGAGACGCTGCGTGCCCGAGAGAGGGCGAGGATGAGGGGACGGGCAGCCCGGCACGCAGGGGGAGACCCGCAGCCTGCCCTGCGCCGGGCGGGCGATAGGCGGGCAGCGCGGAGCTTGGGAAGTCCCCGCGGAGGACGAGGAGGAGGAGGAGGAGGCGGGGAAGGGCGGTCAGCTGAGCCGGGCAGCCGCCGCCATGGGCGCGCCGTGAGGGGGTGTGAGCGGGGAAGACGCTCGGCGGCGGGGGGCTGCCCCCGAGGCGATCCCGGCGCTGGGGGAGGAGGCGGGGTACGGCGGGCCGGTTTCCCTCGGCGGTGACTCGGCGGATCCGGGGTGGGTCTGCGGGGAGGGCGGGTCGCGCCGGGGAAGGGCAAGTGGGGAAACGCCGGTTTGCGGCTCCCGGAGGCCGTCCCCGCGGGCCGGGGGTACTGGCGCTGGGGAGGCTTCGGAGGGACGGGGCGACCGTGACTGGGCAGAGGCGGGCACCTCAGCCTCCCCGGTACCGCGGCGGGTTGCCGGGCGTGCGGCGGAGAACGCAAAAGGGGCCCAGAAAGCGAAAATGAAAGTTAAAAATCGGCGGAAATGGAATCGCGGCGTGAAACGCTGCGTCGGGGCGCGCTGAGGCCGAGCGGGGCCGGGGGGAGGTGGCGGCGGCAGCGGTGCCCAGGCCCTGGCAGGGCCGGCCGGGCGGGTGAGTGGCCGAACCCGCTCTCCTCGGGGGCAACGGCTGCCGAGCGCCCCAAAAACGGGCAGGCTGCGCACGCCCAGGACTGGTGAGGGAGAGAGGGAGAGGCAGGGGTTCGTGCTGCTTCCTTCGCAGAGGAAGGGGATCCCGAGGACGAGTTGGTCAGTCCGAGAAACCTCTCTCGGGGATCAGCTGTTTTATTCATGCAGCCCAGCGAGAGGTTATTGGGATATGGAGACTTAAGGAGACAAGTGTAGCTGGGTCAGAGGGATTGAAAGGTGCCTGTATGTTATGACAAGACGTGCTGCTTGTCTTAATAAAGTGAAGGTATGGTTATCTTTATAAGTGCTAATTGGGTGAAAAATAGTTTTCTCTTTGCAAACCTTGTAGTAGACACTTCAGAGATGTCCAGCAAGTCGAAGAGCCGTCCTGCAGAAAATGGAGAGCATCCCAGGAGTAAAATGGAAAATGGAATGGACAGTATGGCTGCCCCTGCCCTTAGTACCTACACCCCAGAAGAGATGGTACAACAGATGAAAGAACTAATCACTGAGAACAATGAGTTAAAAGGTGAATGTGTGTGTGAGCTGGTCTTGAAATGCAGAAGCTCCAAGTCTCTTCTCTGGGTCTTTTTGTCCTATGAGTATGAATTCTGTGCTCATCTGCCCTTGCTGCATAATATTTTATACCTGGAAAGCATTTGATGTATGAAAGACTGCAGGTAGCAAGTCCAGTTTGATAGGACACATCAAATTGAATCAGTAGGGAAGAGTAGGGGTTGAACAGACCAATGTATAGGTGACTTACAGTGCAGTATAGCACTGTCTGTTTTGGGAGGTGAGGTGAAAAATCTCTTGTTATAATATGCTCTTTGCTTATCTACCTCTAAAGGTTTATTTGGTTTGTATTTCAGGACTGTTGGGCAGCTCCATTAAAGACAGACTAACATTTTGCTAGAGCTGCATCGGGAGGGGTGGGTGCTGCACAGTGCTCAGAACAGTTTGTGTTTAGGATGCTACATCCTCTCAGGGAGAGAGGAGTTGGAACAGGCTGGATTGTGCTGTGTATATTAACAACTATGAACATTTAGATGTGGCAGCCCCTTCCCTACTCCAAAAGGAAGTGGTGCTGATGACAGGGACTGTCTGGGAGAAACCAGTCTTTCAGATTTGTTTCTGGATCCCAGGAGTTAAGCAGTCAGCTAAGATATTTTGTTTGGTTGGGGTTTTTTTTTTTCTTTCAAATGAGCAGAGCAAAAAACAGGGGATCTAGAGTTTTCTGTGTTAAAGACAGGTGCCTCACTGTTTATATGGAGCAAAACATGAAGTCACACAGCGTGTGTGCAGTGATTTTATACCAGTGTTTAAATTCTGCCTGAATTGTTTTTGGATCTGGTTCAAGTTCTACTGCCTTGGAGTCTCATGGGTATCTGTCAGGAAAGTTGTTTCTAGAAATGCCTCTGATATTTTGCTATAAGGTCCTATATCATATAAGATAATGTTTCAGTTACAGCTGCTGTAACTCATACCTTGCAGAATCACTCTCCAGAGCTACATGTATTTACATAACCTGAAGGATTTGTTGGCAGTTTATAATATGACATCAGGACATAATGGAAGTTACTGGAAAATACAGTATCTAAAAGGTTTTCAAGCAGCTGGCTTTGAGTTTGTTGCATTAAAAACAAACAAGTCTAAAATACTATTATTGACTCTTCCTAAAAATCTTGTAAGCATTTTGCAATAGCCAGGCTGACAGTGTTCCATACTGACTGTTATGGACACATGACTTCCCAGCCAGGGGGAACTGACTTTGCTGTAAGTTTTTGGGTACATATTTTTTCAATGCTTTAAATAAAATAACCAAATGTTCAAACAGAGCATCATTGAGCTTATTTGAGACATTTGACTTTATAGTATCCATTTTCATGCAGTAATTTACCAGTCTAGTATGTTTTCTCTACCAAGTCTCAGTGGCTTCAGTAACTCAGTTCAGTAGTTTCATTTGGGTTGATCATATGAATAACACATGCATCAGGGTATCAAGTACTGTGGTGAACAGTATTTCTTGTACTTCTCAGTTCAGGAATAAGTTGAGAAGTGAGAGAGTGTGGGCATGTGATTTCAACAGTGTCTTTAATGCTA
Source organism: Corythornis vintsioides (assembly GCA_025447755.1). Classification (NCBI taxonomy): domain Eukaryota; kingdom Metazoa; phylum Chordata; class Aves; order Coraciiformes; family Alcedinidae; genus Corythornis; species Corythornis vintsioides. The sequence goes on from JAOEGS010022800.1 coordinate 28,724, forward strand.
TTTATTATAGTGCTAATGGCCTATAATAAGTTTAGCTTTGGTTTGTGCTCAGGCTACATCAGAAGGAGGGTCGAATTTCATGCCCAATTATTGCTAACCCATTTGATACTCAGGAATGCTGAGCTCAGTGTAGTGGAAATCTGCTGCTTCATTGACAGAGTATTAATGTGACTCAATGTCTTGTCTCTGGCTGCTGTTTAGAAGCCATGAAGTTGCACAACCAGGCGATGAAAGACCGATACGAGGAATTGTCCATCTGGAGAGAGAAGCAGAAAGAAGAACGAGAATTTTATGAATTAAAGTTTAAAGAGGCTAAGCAGTGCTTGCTGGCCAAGTGCATTGAAAATGAACAGCTACAGCAACAACTTCAGAGTTTAAAAGAAAGAGAAGAAGGAGCTGAAATGGTAATAAGTGGATTTACATTATTTTAACTGTAAAGTCACGTTCAGCACACTGGGAGTTTTGGAAATTTGTTAACACCTCTGTTTTTATCCTTGTGCTCTAACAAGTAGTCTTGGCATTATTTATTTTATCAAGTGAGGATTCTCAGAATGTACTAATAATAATCATGCCACATAAGAGATAATTTACATTTCCTTTAGTATCTAATTAACAGTAATAATTCATATTCTTGACTTAAGCATGAGTAACATTTCTAGCTAACTTTTCATTCTTTTGTTTAGCGTTGGGTATTTCTTGCCTTTATCTCTCCTTTGCTCTTCAGACTGTCTCTCATGATGATTAATTGCTTTTCTATTTGTGTTTCTAGGGAGAAGTTGACATGTAAGCAAAAAAAACCAAACCAAAACCAAAACTGCCCTGCCATCTATTTTTATTGTATCATTCCCCCCGCATGAAAGCTCTGGGGTCAGATTAGATCTGTGCTGTGCTTGTGCTCCAGTTGAGTCTGACTGAGCCTCCTCCCTCTCTCTTACCTTTGCCTCTGTAATAAACCATTTCTAATGTGGCAGGTGATTCAGTAGCCAGGCAACATTTTGCAGGTAGTACTAAAGACACCTATGGGCAAAGCCTGTAAAAATAAAACCTGCTTTGTGTCCCACGTGGTCATGGGAAGAGGTGGTTAATGAGAAGTTTCCTGCAGGGCCAAACTGATGCATTCTGGTATCTGGTACCTCCAGGATCCATGACAATTCTCTGTTGCTTGACAAAAGATGAGTGTATCAGATTTTTTTCTCAACAGAAACACTGGCAGACACTACTCTCCCCACTGCCTGTTTCATGGAACTCTTAATATTTTTTAGCATGTAAATTCAAATTGTCTAATGAGTTACAAAGGGGAAGAAAGTAATGTGTAAATGGTTTGATTGTGTAAGTATTATTTACACAATCTTTACAGTCTGAAAGTTGTGTTTCGGGATTGTCAAGGAAACAAAAAATGTTGTAAATCTGGAATAGCTTTTAAGGGGAAGTAAAGGATTTACTTGACCTCTGCTTGTTTTAGAACTTCTTGTTCTTCAAATACTTGAAGAGTGTTACTGACAGAAGGATCCAACCTGCTTGAGTAATCCAACATCCAGAAAAGAAAATGGAACCTCTTTTATTTAACTATCTCATACCAAGATCTTCATAGAGCAAGCCCTGATTCTTCTGTAGTTCTTTGCAGTTTTATCAGCTCGTGGTAACTGTAATTTAAACAGCAACATATTACTTTCTGATTATGATTTTCAGGTTGTCCTTTGGCATTTAAGCTAAAATTACTTTCTCTCTTGAATGCTTTAGTTTAACTCTGTTTGTTTGTTTGATTTTTGTTTGTTTTTTCCTTTAGAGCATGAAAAAAATCTTTATCAGACTGATTTTAAATTAATGTAATTTCTCTCACCTGTTTCAGTATTAACTGAGATAGTCTGTGGTCTATTGCTACTGTTAAGTGACATCTCCATTTCACTCAAAGTAAATCACAGATGTATTGTGTTGCCTCCTCTAATGATAAACCAGCATTTGTATGAGGGTTTCTCTCAGCCCAGTACCCATGTTAGCACAGGTTGCTCTCTCCTCTTCAGGGGAGCTGTCTCTGATTACATCCTCTTACAGCTTATCATGTACAAAATCAGAGACAGCAGCAAGTGAATCAGGGAGAGTGGTACTGCAGGATGAGAGACACTGTCAGCATAGCAAGTGTTTGGGTATTTGGTGTGAATGATAGATTAGAATGTGAGTCAGACTCTGAGAATTGTCCAGAATTTACTCTGATGGTGTGTGGTGTAATAAAGGCATTGCCAGGAGGTAGAAAGCTGGAATTACAAAATGGGATAGAAACAAACTCAAAGGGAAAGGTTTCATAATGGGGAAAGACATTTTTAAAGGGAAGAAACAAAATGAGACTTCCTAGTTGAAGTTTAAGAGAGGGTTTTGAGGATCCCAGGGAAAGGGAAGATGCAGGAGGTGAAGGAAACAGTTCTGACTGGAAGGAGAGATTAGGTGTGGGGAGAATCTCTGAGGGACAGAGGCTTTGTGGAAGGGAATGGATATAGGATTTTGTGTGAAGATCAGGGATATAGGGAGAGATTTATACATGGAAGTGGGGTACAGAGAAGCTGTATGGTGGGGGAAGACTGGAAGTGGGGTGTGTAGAAAAGCTCTCTGCCTAGTGGTCTTTTCTTCCTGAAATCTAAGGTAGATTTGGGAAATGAGAAATAAGGATATGAGTAAAAAATACAAGAATTCCAGACACGAATTCTCTGCTCCTTGGCTGGTGTTTCCTTCTGGCTGGCTAATGCAGGGTTTGTTTACCCAGGAGGGCTGTGTGGCTCCGGAGAAGGAAGCCAGGCAGCTGAAGTCCCAGGTGCAGCGGCTCCAGGCTGAGAAGGCAGATCTCTTAGCCATCATTTCAGAGCTGCAGGTCAAGCTGAACATCTCCTCAGTAGAGGATTCCTTTGTGGAGATTGGGATGAACGTAAGTGAGGGGAATGAAAAGAACACAGTGGCCTCAGCCAGAAACTTTGGTTCCAGCTGGGTCCTAATGTTTTTTTTGCAAACTGAAGTTTCTTTCTTCTTGTACCAGGCTGAACAATGAGGAAGGCAGGTCTGAGTGCAATTATGGTGTCAGTGTTTACATGATGACATTTTACAGTGAGGTAGTAGAAAGAGTGAATCTATCTCATATCAATGAAAAGCCTCTTTTGAGAGGGAACAAGAAACTGCCAGCAGCAGCAGTAACACAAGACACAGGCACGGTGGATTTGGGAGAAGAGTTGCATGGTGTCTTAGATTACCTGACATGGAGCACTTCTGGGTTACAAAATGTAGTTATAAAGGACCTGAATTTTATTTCTGTCCTTCCACTTTCATTCTCAAAAGTAAATTAATTTCATAGGTAGCCTCCATCACACTAAAAATACGCTCTGGAAAAGATAACATGGTCTATCAGGTGATTGTGGACCACTTCAGAATGTTAAGAGTCTTATCTTAATTGGCATTCCTGGGAACATGGGTACTATGTTTTATTAAGGGGCAACACCTATGCAGAGGAGGGCATTTTCTTTTGGGAATGGGGCTCACTGTCTACTGACAGATACATAGAGATGCAGGCAGACAAAATTGAGTGCAAATATGTAGAGATAAAGTAAGCAAAACTAAGTGCAAAGCTGTATAGTGTTCCCTAGGGGCACAAAAATCTACATGTTCAGCTGTTCTTGTATCTGAAAAATCTTCATGGGCAAAAGGTGAAAATGTGAGTCTCTGCTCTTCCCATAATAGCACATCCCTCCCTGGAAAGCAGAAGTGCAACAAGAAATAAACTTTAATTCAAAGTTCTTCAGAGTTGTTAAGGAAAATTTCAGTCTTCAGAAAACTTACAAAGATTCTCCTCTGGGCTACGAAGATCAAGGAGTGAGTTTTGTAGTGGGAAAGAAGAATTATTCTTTTGGGAAGCAGGACAGTGGTTTTTAGGATTCTATTTAAAGTCACCTGCAGTGATGCTGCTGTTGCTGTGTGGTGCCCAGTACAGGACAGAGTGGCCATGGAAGTTGCTGATGAAAGGCGAAGGCCAAATCTTATTGTTGTTCCTCCCTTCTGATATGTCTGGAAGAGATACAGGGAAAGGCATGTGAAGTATTTAAGAATTTCCAAACATCAAACTGATCTGTAGGAATTTTGTGTTTGATTTTTATTGCCATGATAGTAGTTTTCCCTGTTTTTCTTCCATAAGTAAATAACACTGTGTCCTGCTTAGTCCAAATACCAGGCTAATCATGTTTTTTTCTTTCCTAGGAAGGTGAAATAATTAGAAATGCAAAGGAACATGGAGAGAACAGTGGTGGAATGACAAATAACATTGCTGTCTATATGTACGTAGGTTCTCGTGTGATGTGCATGATCCAGACTTATGCCATACTTTTTTTTCACTATGAGGCAACTCTTTTCTATGAGGAATGAACTAGAAAATCTTGTTTTCCTGTGGCCTTGCTTCCCTCCATTGCAGTAGCTCTACCTTCCAACCACGTTGGAAACACCCTCTCTGTCATTTTCCCTTCCAGTTTTCACTAGCTGACAAGGGAGGGCATATTCTGGCCAGTTGCCCAGGCATTTATGTACATGCTGCCTTGCCAACTTTTCAGGTGTTTAAGGGAGGCAAAACAAACTAGAGCATCTGTCCTCTAACCAACTATAATGATGTTGGTAAGATCCTTGTAGTCTTTCAGATGAAAACCTGTCTGTTGAGTTTGTGTGTGGTTGGTATAAAGTGTATCATGGTGGGGGAGACAGTGCAGTAACACAGTCATTACTGTTCAGGTGACTAGACTTAAGGTCCCAGCATTCTCTTTAGGTTACTTCTCAAAATTTGATATTTACATCAGCTCGAGGGCACAAGGGACTTTCTTGCCCCTAGCTGAACCTTTACTCCTCATGGACATAGACAGCTGATACTATTAAGCTTTCCATTTTGGATACTGCCCAATTTAGCAGCTAGATGATTGTGGCTGAACTCTCTTATTTACTTTGGGACCTTTGGAAGGGAAGGATATAGCAAATGCCACAGGCATAGCAGGCCAGAAAGCTGTGCTCTGTGCCCAAGTTGTCAGTCCCCACGTCACTGCAAGTGAGCACAGCATATTAATGTCATGACATAGTAAACTTGTCCCTCAGCATGCAGATAAGAAGTTGAAGTGGAGAAAAAAAAAAGGTTATAAACAAAACTGAGCAAGGTGCTGACCACAGACCAGGCTGCAAGTAGTAAGCTTTTCGTTAGTGTTGGCTCATGAGAACACTGATTACAAGATAGTTTGTATCACAACATTCTCTGTGGGACTTGCTTACCTTTTGATGAGTAGCTAGGCCATAGCTACAAGAACAGAGGGTAGATGTACCTCTTAAAATATTTCCTGTGTCACCACGTGCCTTTGTCCAGCACTGAAACTTTAGACTAGTGCTGTTAACAGGTTCAGAGAAACATGATCCACTCAGGATGGGTTTATATCTGTAAGAGTAGAACAGTGCACTAAGAATGCCCTGATAAAAGTTATTTACTCAATATATCCTGGCTGAACACTCTATTTGGGGTATTGAATTTTGCTCACCAAAGATTTCTAGCTCTGACGAGCACATGGAGAGAGGACTGTGCTTTACTTTGTGTTCTGAAAAGCAAAGTTTTAAACACGGGCTATTCTACAGCTGAGCTTCTGCAATGTACATTGTCTTAAACCTGCTTGTCTTGCCATATAGCTGGGGGATTTTGACTGTCTAGATGGACATAAAAATGGAGAGGAGGGAACACAGTATTGTATCATCAGGAAATTAACTTACCTTATTTTTCAAGCAGTTCTGTATTTGTTTTGGTTCACCTTACAGCAGCACAATGGGATTTTGAAAAGAGCTGCAGAATATGAGGGAGGTGAAACATGGAAGATTTATTTTCCTGAAAATAAAGCCATTTCTGATGAGTGTTTTTAGTGGAACGTGACTCCTTTTCCTGGAAAGGAATGAGACAGAGATAAGAAATGTTGCATGTTTCATTGGGAAAAAATGTTATTTTGGGAACAGATAGCAGCACTTTGCAGAAGGGGCTGCAAAGTAGGTCAGAATAAATGCACTGGATTTTGTATTGTCTTGACTGCTTTTGTTTTCCTTAAGTACTAAATTCTTCCCCCAGCTTGAAGGGGGCTGTCTGAGCACTGGGCAAGACAAGGGCTGCATTTGTGCACTGCACTGGGACTAGTGACTTGTGGGGCAGGTCTTGATTCTCAGGAATGAGCCCTTTGCTCAGAACATTGGTTTTCAGGACTGTGTGAAGTAATGGCTTCTCAGACTGGTTCCCAGAATGAGGGAATAAGGGAGTACTCTAATGAAATCATAGCTGTTGTTAATTACATCTGGTTTGGTTTGAAGCAGGAACAAACCTGCAGATGAATTGAAGAATTTGGAGTCTGAGGAGCTAACTGTGAGACAGCTGCTCTGCTGCCTTAGGAATGAAACTCAGAAGAGGGAAAAACTTGAGAAGGAGCTGCAGGATCACAAAGAGAGGTATGAAGCAGGAGCATTGTAACATTTGGAGCTGTTCTCTTTCAGGGCTTCTGTAGTTACCAAGTCTGTGACTAATCAGAAATAAGCTGAGATACCAGCATGACCTGGATGAGGAATTTCCCAAGCACTCAGCAGCAATAACTTATTTTTGTGGTAGTCCTCAAAGGGATAAACAACAGATTCCCTTCTGTGGGCAGAAGAATTCCCATGTTATATCACTATTTCCTATAGCAAATGACCCATTTCCTCTTGGGTTCAAACTTACCCCAGGTTATGTCAGAACTTTGTGATGACTACTTGAGGATGTTCTCTCCACTCCTCCATAGTTACTTGGTCTTGTATGAATCATCTGTGTGTGGGGCCTTGAGCAAAACACTATGTATAAAACAGGGACTAGATTCCTCCTCGTGATACTGGCAGGCTGCTTTTAGCAGTGCAGGAGCTTGGAAAAGCTCCTTAGAAATGTCTAAAGTTTAATTCCAAACTTGGCTAAGAGAGACTTTTTCCAGTGAGGCCTACCTGAGGGTCCATCCAGCTCAGTTGGTATAAGTGGCATGACTGTTCAGGTGTGGAAAATTGCCTAAGCAGTAGCTGCTCCAAATCCTCACTTGGCAGAGGCAGAGTGAGACTTCTGGACATTGTCTGCTTGGTCTTCCTAGAAGAGGTAATGAGCCATGGACAAAGGGTTGTTAGAAATCTCAGCCTCTGAAAACATCAAAGGAAAATAGAGGCAATATTAATTACTGGATTCAGTGAGCAAGCCAACCCATTTCCAAAGGGTTATTAGCAGTTTTGGACTGTACCAAAGATTGATCCCCATGGACTGAATGTCACTGTCTTGCACCACAGCTGAGACCTACACCTCTGTCTGCATTAAATACACAGGCTGGGTGTCCTTGTTCCTCAGGAACCCCCCTGACTGTGCAGCCTTCCCTGTGTGTCTGTGCTTTTAATTCTGCCTCTCCTTTGTAGCTGGAATGTTAGAATGAGAGTGCATCACTTGCATGAAATCCTTGAACAGTGACAATGGCACTTCAAGGACAGGCCAAATCCATCATTATTGGCTCCTGTTTTCCAGACTGTCAAAGCTGGAGAAGGAAACCAGCAGCTGCCTGGAGAGTGGGACACAGACTGAACGGGAAGAAGAGGAGAGTTCAGAGGCTGTAAGTTCCTGTCCTCCTGAGCTCAGATTTAACAACATACAGCTTATGCCATACAGCTTGTGAACAACAACCTCAGGGCCTAAATTTCCACCTACACTCAAAGACCAAGTGGCATTTGTCCTGCACACGACATGGAAGTGAATTTGAAACTCTCCAATCCATATCTTAGAGATGGTTCCAAATTGCATCATCCCCCAAAAGGGGTGAGTTTGTGGCCAAGAATTAGGGATGCATGGCATAACTGCAGGTATATCTCACTGCCCTGGCCCTGCCCACTGAGCAGAGAGAGATGGAGTCAGCAGATGGACTGGAGACTTTGCATGTGTTTGATAAGATGTTATCCATCAAAATTATGGTACTAGGGACAATTAAACTGACACTAACATGATGAGATTCAGATATTTCTTCAGAAAAGCTCCAGGATGTACCTCCAGAGACTACAAAGCAGCAGGAGTCAAAGGTTGCACATCTCCCAGAGTGTGGGGATGTAGTTTAAGAACTGAGTTGTCCTTGAGTTGGAAGAGAACCTGGCTGCTGTTTCTTTCCTTTTGGTTTGTTTTTTTTTTTTTTTCCTGTCTTCAGGATACTTCAGCTATCTTCCTGTGGTGTGAAGGCCAAATGAGAGAGAAATGTAATGGTGCACACTGACTGACATGCATACTGGCATGGTACTGTCTTCTCTAGAGAAGGAATCACAAATCTTGTTTAGACCTCTTACCTTGAAATTTGCTACCTTGAATTGTCCATATATTTTTTTTTTTTTTTCTCAAAAGGTTGGCAGTGAAGTAGAAGCCCTGAATTTGCAAGTTTGTACTCTGTTTAAAGAGCTTCAGGAAGTGCATGAGAAGTTAAAAGAAGCAAAACTGATTCAGAAGAAGCTTCAAGAAAGGTAAGGTTCAGAAGAACCAAAGTTCTGCTGTGACACCTGATAAACATTCATGTAACAACTCACACCCTGGGAAACTCACCAGCTTTACAAATACCAACTTAAATATTTATTTCATAGAAATGCCATAAAAGATTGCTCCTTCTTTCTAAGTGGAGATGAAAGTACAGAAATCCAGTAATTGTCAGAAAACCTGAACTGCCAACCTAGTTCTACAAATAGAACCCCAGTGCCTTGAATTTTAAGACTTGTGTTTTAACCCTTCCTGATGTAACAGCAAATCTTTCTTGCTTTGTGCCCCACATAATCAATCCCTGATCTAAGGGAGGAAGCTAAGGGACCTGGTCATGACCCTCTTCATATGAACTGTTCTTCTGAAGACCAATTGTATAGGTTATAAAAAGTGGTTACAAGACTCTCACTTTAGTTGCTTGGTTTTCTGAGAAATTCCAGTTCTTTGAGATACACAAAGTAAGAAAATGATGGTTTCAGTAGCTTAATTTTCTGATGGTTGTTTATAGACTGGTTTTTCTTTTCTTGATCTTCATTAGAATAAGCCTTTAAAGTGAACCACACAAAAGATTATTTTTGTAATGTGCCAAATCCACCAGGAAAGGGTGAACAGGAGAGATCAACCTTTTCTCCTTGTTCTGTTAGGTGCCAAGTACTGGAAAGAAGAAGCTCAGCTGCTGCATCAGAATTGGAGGAGAAGCAGCAGCTAATATACACTGTCAAGAAGCTGGAACTTCAGGTGGAGAGCATGCAGGCAGAGGTGAAGCTGGAACAAGCCAAGACACATGAAGAAAAGTGAGTATGACTTGGGTTTATATTCCATGGAGGTAGTGTCAGTGAGGAAGAGAAGCCCATAGGAACCTGACCAAAGGGGAATTGAATCTGAAATACTACGTTTGTGTTCTGCACCCTTAGAAACCATGTTATGTTTGTAGAGTCTGAACTAGAATCCTGCATTCACCTCAGTGTCTATGACATTTTTAATCTGGGCCAAATTAGGCCCAAAATGTATTCTTTCATCTACTGAACCCCTCACTTAGGGAAAGTTGAGCTGTAAGCTCTGACTTGTATCTTCCTTTTGTAATAAAGCCAAAGGTGGAATAGGGCCAGATATAGGAGATAAGCAGAAAAGTGACAACAACTGTCCCACTGACCAGCTCGTAAATGGCTCTGCATCTGGAGGGCTGGGACAAGTCAGATGGTGACAATGATGAGAAAGTGACATTCATGAAGAGGTCTGTGGTTCCTCCAGCATGCTTGTAACTAGGAAAGGTGCAGTGAAGCTAAGGTAAAAAGACTTGCTGTTTGCTCTTGACTCCCCACTGCCTTTCACATGCAGTCCATGTATGGAGCATGAAAATGTCAGTCCAAGCTGTAGAGAGAGGCTGAACTTCCTGAAGGATCCATCTTCATCTGCTGGAGAAGCTGCTTGTTAGCTTTGGAGTCTCTGTCTGGTTCTCCTGATTCATTCTCCTTCACTTGAAGTCTTTGAGTCAGGAGTTGGATGTCTTCCTAGAAAAAGTGTTCCATTTTACACAGGATTTGTGAATTTGATATAAAAATATTGGGTGCTGGATTCTTCAGTATGAAATGCAGATGATCAGTAAGGACATTTGTTTGGATTCAGTCCATGGACAGAGTAGCATGCAATTGATTGGAAGAGAGATGCTGAGACACAGAGCATGGTTTTTTTTCTTAGTAGAAATGCAGACTCATTTGCAAAGAGCTGATGGTGGCTTTTTTGTTGGGTTGGGTTTTTTTTTAATTCTAACAGATTATTTAGATTTCAAAGAATTTGTGTTTCAAACTTTAACATCTTTTCTTGTCATAAACAGAGTAAGATACAATACCTTGCAGGATGCATATAGCAAAATCCTTCCTGAACTCACTGAGGCAATGAGAAGAATCGATGAAATGAAACTCAAAGAGGTAAATTCATGCTCTATGAAGTGCCAGATTCTTCTAGAGAACAAGTCCTGTGAGGAGCAACTGAGGGAACTGGGGTTTGCTTAGCCTGGAGAAAAGGAGGCTCAGGGGAAACCTTACTCTCTACAACTACCTGGAAGGAGGTTTGTGATCTTGAAGGTCTCTTCAAACCAAAACAATTCTATGAGCCTATATAATTTTGCAAAGTGAGAAAACATCCTTAGCAGTGTCCATCAGGGAGTTCTCTTTTAACTTAATATGATGTAGTTTGAAAGCTCAAAACTGATCTTTAAAATAAAATAGCCATCACCACTGTTGTCTTAGTTCAGGTTGCTTTGATAACCAAATTGGAACGGTTTCCAAGGGCAGGAGGAGTAAGAAGCAAACTTTCACTTCAAGCAGGGTCATATTCATCTCATAATCACAGTTCTTCCTTGCAGCTGGACAGGGTGGATAAAGTCGTGGTGGAACAACTGAGTGCAAAGGTGGAGTTGGCAGAACAAGCCCTTGCTGCAAAGCAGCTCCAGATAGATGAAATGAAGCAGCTCATTGCTAAGCAAGAGGAGGACCTTGAAACCATGGCTGTGCTCCGTGCTCAGGTAACACCTCTTCTTCAGAAATTGGCTAGTTCTCCCATTCAGAAACCAGAAGGAGGTATTTAGTGGCTCACTCTGGAATACTGGATAAGTTTCCTCAATTCCAAAGCATCGTTCCCTTCCCCAGCCTGCCCTGCAGATTCCTGTAGAGCCTTCAGCACCATGAGGATGGTTCTGTAGGAGGAACTGTGTATGCTGGAGTCTGGCACAACAAAGAGGATTTGGGAATAGATGTATTTGTGTATTGAAAACCACTGCCTTATGAATCACTGCGTGTGTTTTAGGGATGATTTTACTTAGTGAGTGTAAACAGTGACTAAAAAGGGTCTGTTTCACATTTAAGTCTCAGAACTGGCCTCTTGGCCAGGTTCCACTGTCTGTGACAGACTTGTCTTTGTCACTGGTCAGGTCACCTCCTCCCTGCTGGCCTGTGCCTCACTTTTGCCTCTGTATGGCAGAGGGCAATAGCAGTGTCCCAGATAAGACTCTTGAAGTATCTTAATCCAGAAACTACTGAGTCTTCTTCACCTTGTAAGTGAAGATGCAGGCTATGATGGAGATCTGCTGTTTTGGCACACAATACATGACTCCACATTCTCAGCATGATTTCATTCCTCTCATCAGATGGAGGTTTATTGTTCTGATTTCCATGCTGAGAGGGCAGCAAGAGAGAAGATCCACGAGGAGAAGGAGCAGTTGGCTGCCCAGCTGGCATACCTGTTAAAAGACCAGCAAAACCTTGAAGAGCTTGGCCGGTGAGAACAGACTTTGGTTGAGCTGTCTTTGCACTGTCTTGTTACTCTGTGTGATGATGTTGATCAAGATTGTCTTGGTATCTCAATAGAAAGATAAACAATTTTGCAGACTTTTATTTCTTGGTTAATTTACATTTTAAAAGAGGAAAAAAAAAATTAATTGGCTGACATCTCATTTTAATTTTGTGATAGAATATCTGTAAGGTGTGTTAGTTCTGACTTGGGTGCCTAAGCAAGTTTTCACTTTGGATGATTCATACTTGGTAAATTCTCTCTGCTGATTCATGTGAGTTTCTTTGGGTTCTGACCTCAGTTTTAGTGGTTATTCTGCAGCTAAGCTTCCTGCAAGTGTGCCAGGGATATCTGCTGCTTCTCCAGGTGGCTGTGCTAAGTGAGTACCTGTAGTTTCAAGTACTGTGGTACCCTGGAATTGTACTATTTTATCACTCTTAGCTGTAAAAGGAAAAAAGTAATAACTGTGTGTCCTCCACTCACATTGTGGAAGCCGTGGGTATGAAGAGTGCCCAGAATCTGAAGAATCAAGTTACATTTCACATTAATTGTACCTGAACCTTCTCTGGTATAACCTGCTTTTCTGCTTTGATAAAATTTGCAGTTTGTCCTGAATAGCTGATAGTCATGGGAGTTTTCCAGAGGAGCATGACCCAGATCCCTTGGTGTGTAGCTGCCCAAGTCCTGCTGGTGTCAATTGTGTGACCCTGATTTCAGCAGGACCTTGGCACAACCCAACACAGCAGCAGCGTTCCTAGGAACTGCTTTTGAGCAGCAGTTGTGAACTAGATACATGACCAGTTGACATCATTTACTTGCAAATCCTTTGATTTATTTTGAATCCTCTTACCTTTTCTGGAGTCAAAAGGAAGGTACCTTTTGCAGAGTTGTCTTTTTTTTTTTTTTTTTTTCCAAAGCCCTTGATTGATTTATTCTCCACAGAAACTGTTTGACAGAGATGCAGAATCGCCACGGAGCCAGGGCACCAGATCGGGAACACTTACCTCGCCTTGTCCAGAGAGGTACCAGCCACAGTTTTTCCAGCTCACAGGGCCAGGCCCTGCTGTGTTCAGTTTAAAACAGCTTTGCTTGGCTGCCAGCTGCTCCCCATCTCCCCTGGGGCTGTCCTGGCAACGGGGAGTTTCTCTGGCTGTTAGGAGCCAGTCCTCTGTCAACCACTCCACAAAACAAGTGGAAAAATCAAGTAATATAACAAGTAGTAGTCCAGTGACAGGACTAGGGTTAATAGTTATAAACTGGAAAACAAGGTGTTCAACCATAACATGAGGAAATACTTCTTACCTGTGAGGGTAACAGAGCACTGGAACAGGCTGCCCAGAGAGGTGGGGGAATCTCCGTCTCTGGAAACTTTCAAAAGCTGCCTGGACTTGTTCCTGTGTGATCCTGCTCTGGCAGGGGGTTTGGACCAGGTGATCTTTAGAGGTCCTTTGTGTGAGTCTGTGTGTAATCATCTCTTCTCTGCTTGCAGGAACGGGCAGCCAAGACTGGCCAGAGCAGCGGAACATCTCGATATATTCGTGTCCCAAGTGTGAAGAAATTCTGCCTGATCTGGACACACTGCAGATTCACGTGATGGACTGCATTAACTGAGTGGTGCCCTCCAGTTCTACATCTGCTGGAATTTCACCTGCCAAACACTGTTTTTTTTTTTTTCTTTTTGCTCAAATAAAGCTCAACTCTACATCCCATGAAGGAGGTTTTCGGGACTTTTCTCATTAATTCAATGGGAAAAGGGTAAAAGTCCTACCCTGCCCTGTACTCACTAATCTTGTTATAATCTGCTTTAGGAAAAGAATTTTTTATAGGTTAATGACCTGGCTGCATTAAAGAATTCCCCATGTGTCTGCTGCTATGAAGTCTTTAAGGAAGATTCCCCTGATGTGCTCTTCTCAGGGCTAGCCCACAGGATGAGGCTGGATCACTGAAGTCAGAAAGGAGATGAGATATACACTGATCAATTTAAAGTACTGTGAGCCTGTAAATAATTCCATCTCTCGTATAATATATACCAAGAATACATTAAAAAGGTTGGTTGAGAAGCTTTCAGCAAAGTGGAGTAGTGCTGTATTCATCGAGCCTCTGAAATGAACCCTGCTCTTCCTCCAGATGGCAGGTTTATTGCTGCCCTTGTGACCATACTAATCTGATGTTAAATTTTTGATGGCTTATGTAACTTCTTGCTTTAGCCAGATGTGGGTATGGTTTAAAACAGATCATTTAGGTCTGATACACGTAGCCCCTGGTGTACCCAAGTCACTTGGTTTTATAGAACTGTTCATTTTTTAGGTGTTGTCTTGATTCTTCTTTGTTTTAATAAATTAATCTGAACCTGTACAGTATTGTGCTAGAAAGTGCTGAGATGGATGTAACCTAATTTAAAAAGAGGAATATAATGGATTTGCACATCTCAAAATAAATCTCTTGCAAGTGTAAAATTATCTATGCCTGTGAATACTTCAGAGGATGAAACAGGATTGCAGATCCCTGTGGCTGAAAACCTTGTGTAGAAGGAACTGCAGTCTATTAGTTCTGCTCTTGCCCTCCCTAGTGGTTTTATCTCAACAACAACAAAAAATAATCCAAATTCTTCACTTGCCATTGTATAAAGGAGGAAAATACACAAATCTTAACAAACATACAAACCAGCATGAATGGGAGGAAACAACTTGAGCAAATTGCTGGGATCTGTGCAAATTTCACATCTTGCAAAGAGCCAACATTGGCATTGTTGGAAACTGTCAGGGAAAGGAATCAAGAGATATATGAAAACCTTCAGCCCAAAAGGTGTCTCCTTAAGGCATCATCTTTCTGCTGAAGAAAAGGAAGTGTTGGTCACTGTGGCACTGCCCAGGTGGGAGGAAGCCTCCAAGTGGTTTTGGGCTGACTGACAACCTTGGGGTAGCAAAAGATTTTGTCCTGCATTGCTCAAAACTGAATTTCTGGAAGCAAATATGCCAGGGCTCATTATGATCCAGTAGTTAAATGTGAGCCATCTTGTTCTGTGGTAACTAAATCAGGGTACAAGACCATTAGAGCATTAATGATTCACCAGGCAAGCTGCACGTAGTCCAAAGTGGGAATTTCTGGACAAAAAATGGACACTGGTGACAGGATTTCTAGTGCCCCCCTGCAGGAGTTCT
>JAOEGS010022803.1:0-46726 GCA_025447755.1 Corythornis vintsioides
GGCGCCGGCCCCCCCCCCCCCCCTCCCCCCCGCCCCCCCCCCACACCCCAAAAAAAAAAAAAAAAAAAAAAAAAAAAAAAAAAAAAAAAAAAAAAAAAAAAGCGCGACGCTACATTATAGCGCCTGGATGCCGGGGTTTCTTCACTTCCTCTAATTAAAACGACTTGATGCGGGAGGGGAGGATTTGCTGAAAACTCAGATGCGAGGACGCAGTAATTGAGGGAGCCCCGTGTCCACCTGTTTTGGGGGGCCCGACTGCAGCAGCAGCACCTCCCCTGGCCCCGATTAGCCGCCCCGTCCCTTGCCGGGGCTATTCAGACGAACCAATTTTCCCCCGGCGATTCAGGGCGCTCAATTCTCTTTCACTTGTAGCCACTATAGCGCTGCGTGGAACCTAGTTTTGTGTGTTTCTAAAATAAAGGGGAGGATTATCCGGGGTAGAGGGGGGGGCAAGCGAAGGGTTTAGGCTGAGCCTGGCCAGAGGTAAAGCAAGTAATGAAAAGGCCCCTATATGGGTTTGTTTTTTGGTTAGGATTTTTTTTTTTTTTTCCGCCTCCTTAACACGCCTAAGAAAGTTTGGAGGAATTCGGGGGTTTTGTGCGCCTCTGACAAAACCGCGCCTCCTCTTCCCGCCGGGGCAGCTCGCTGGCGGCTGTTTGCAGACAGGCTTTTTCACCTGCGAACCACAACACGCTCCAGAAACAAACTTTGAAAGCGGCGACCGCCCCGCGCTGCCGGCGGGTGGAGGGGAGAGCCCTGCCTCGGGACTGCCCGGGTTGCGCTCGGGCCGGAGGGACACTCCACCTCGGGGGGGAGGGGGGAGAAAAAGGACACGAAGGGTCCCTCCGCCTGGAGCATCAGGTGTTGACGTCCCCTCAGCCCTGCCCTCTCCATCCTACCCGTCTGAGTCTGATGGGTCATAGTGGAAGGGAGAGAGGAAACTATCCTGCTTTTTGGGAGAGTGGGACGGGACGGATAAGAGATAAACGCACTGGCACACTCCTCGTCCGGTGGTTGGGCATCGAGAGAAAGCGGCCGAGCTGAGCCCCGGGGAGCCTAACCGCGGCTGCCCACTCAGCCCGCGCCTCCGCCGGGCAGCGGGCAGGCGGCGGAGCTCCTCTGGCTCCCGGGACTCGCCGGCTTTAGCAAAGTATTTAATTAGCCTCCACAAACTTCTTTTCCTCGCCTGCAGATTATACTGAGTGGAGGGTTGGGAACTATTTTACACCTTGCCACTCACATGTTAATTAATCTCTATCTAACCCTAATTGCAGTTTATTCAAGCACCGCTCAACAGCTCACCCACACAATAAACACTGGGGCTGCTTTTATCCATATTACTCCCCGCTCACACGTTGAGTAATTAACTCCAGTACAAACTAATAGTGCAAACAAATATTTTCTGTAAACGAGATGATTTCGGGCAGGATAAAAGAGGGCTGTAGAGCCGGGGCCGGGAGCTCGCTGCCAGTTTCCCCGCGCCGCCCTCTTCCTTGCCGGGTTGTTTTCTGGGCCGAGTCTCTTTCTCTCTCCCCTTCCCTACCCGGCCGAGGGGACGGCTGTCGGCCCGTCGGTCTTCACCCATCGTCCTGCTCGGGGCAGCGGGTCCTGCAGGCCTCGGGGCTCCTGAGGGCGAGGAGCGGCGGCAGGGACCCCGAGCAGCAGCCCTGGCGGAGCCCGAGGCCGAGTACCGGCTCCCGACCCGGGCTGTGCCGTGCCGTTGCATCCCGGCCAGCGAGCAGCCGGAGTACCGCCCGCCTTGTGCATCAGTGCTTTAGGATCCCAGCTAAGACCCGGGCATAAGAGCTCAGTATTTTAATTGAAATCGCAGGTTTAAGCACAGCTGGAGGCTGTCTCTATCGATTCGACTTCTGCTGTTCCGGCAAGCATATTACAAATGACTGACTTTGAGACAGCTGCCCCAGCCACGCCGTGCTGCCCACCGCCGTGCCTCCGCCGTCAGCGCTGAACAGGGCTGGTGGTATTTTTTGGGGGGTCGAAGTGGCTCAGCCTGGCTTCAAGGGGAAGGAGCGGCTGCACGTCGGGCAGGCTGCGGAGTCCCGGCTCGACGCAGCTTTCTGCCTCTCCCATAGGGTTTTAATCCTTCACCCCCTGACGTTTGGAAGAGGGAAAAGGTTTGTGGATTTTTCCCTGGAAGGCGCATGCTGCAAAATCTCTCACGACGCAGACGCGATCACTCTTACGGCTATTTTTGAGCCGTTCCCTCCCCAGAAAAACGACCGCGGTGCCCGCCCGGTCGGGACGGCCCCAGACCCCTGGCATGGAACCTGCCGGGCTCGCCCCGCGGCTCCTCCGATGCTTCTTCTCCTCGGTCGGTCCCGTACGCGCCTGGCAGCCCCAGCTCCACACGCTCCCCAGCCGTTGACATCGAAAACCGGCGGTGGTTTCCCATTTGCCCCCCGACAATCAGACCCACTCGGCGAGGAGCTACCGCGGGGGAGTCCCAGGCGGGTCTCGGGCAGGCGGGTCGTGCAGGGCCCCATAGGCCCGGCCCGGTTCTCTGCGCCCGTCGGGCCGCCCCCGCCTGCGTACTCGGCGCTGAGCGTTTATGGTCCACTGGAAGATAACTTAGGATCCTCCTAGTTATTTAACTTGGCAGCTGCTTAAACTCCACAGTGGAAGCTGCCGAAAGTTATTAGCATTATGCTTCTATCTCTCTGAAATAGTAGCTTTGATTTCTATCCTGCTTTGCTTTTTATATGTATTTTTAAATTATTTTATTTTTTTCTTTTTAATAGCAGAACGTGATGGATGACTAGCCAAATCATCAGCCCTTGCAATTAGAAAGAGGCTGCCTTTTTGATCGGGGGTGGGGGGCGCAGATTCTGATGTGGCTTTGTAGCTGTCGGGCTGGTGCGAGGTGCGACGGAGGGAGCCCAGGGTCGGGCTGAGCAGGGAGCTGGGTTGCAGGACTGGCCTCACCGCACTAGGTTTGGGTCTGCCTCGGTGCAAGGAAGCAACTATATTTGCTGAGCGCTGTCCAGGGATGTCCCCAAGATGTTTATCTGGAATTCTATTTGCAGTGGTCAGAGGCAGACACTTTTTGGATAAATTACCAAGTAATGAATGGGGAGATCGGGATAGCAACGTTTGGGGCTGGGGTGAAGAGGGGCTATTACCTATTTGTTTCCTGTTACCCCTTTGAAACCAGCATAACGGGAGCAATACCAACACCTCAGCCCCCCACGGTCAGTCTCTTTCATCTTGCAGGGCCCTTAGGTCGGTGGAGTGACTGTGCTGCTGTGGCACTCTGAGGACTGCCAAAACAGTACATGGGGCAGGAGCAATGCATGGTGACGTCACCTTGGCTGGAGCAGAGGTGTTGAGTCCCTCCAGATTTTTTTCAGGCCAATCACTAATTTATGCCACATTTTATATGTAGGCAGATAATTCTAATTTCTTTTATAGTTTTAGATTCTTTATTATTATTAATAATAATTTTTATTTTTATTTTTGTTATTATTATTGGCATGATGGAACACAGCTGGGAGCTAGGTTTTAGAGCACTGCATGGATCCCACAGCAAATGTGGCTAGTGAGATTTTGGAAGCACAGTGGCCCAGAGTCCTTGCCTGGCTGTGCTGATTGACTTTGTCAGTGAAGGTACAATCGACATTTTCAACCTGAGTCTAATTTTAAGAGCCGGCATCTGACCTGCTCCTAAAGCTGTTTGAAATCTAGCCTCACTGCAGAGAATCCGGCAGGGCAGCATGGCAAGAGCTCACAGAGTGCCTCGATGGCAATCATACTGGCTTATGTAATTCTAAAAATGGCAACTCCTTACTTGCCACATCTCTTTCTGTATATGTGGAGAGTCCTGCAGAGCTGCCAAACAGAAGCAATTGAATGAACTCTTTTCTCAGCTCATTCCTCCTTCCGCAGCTTGGAGAAAGTGAGCCAGAGCCTATTCTAGTTTGCCTGTCAACAGGAATGGTAACTAACGGCTTGATCCCAGCTAGGCATTATGCCCCAAAAACTCTGTCTGCCTGTGAGGAGTGGAGAAGAGACATCATGGGTGAATCTAGTTCTTGGTGTGAGACTGGTCTGGCCTAGAAGGCACTCAACAAAGTCCATAGTGTGCCTGATGTCAACCTGGCAACTAAGACAAGCAAGAAATTGTTTAAGGTGTGAGCTGCTGTTCTTCATCCTTATTGTTTGAAATAGTAATTCTTCACATTGCAGTAATGGAGTGATGCTACATTTAATGCTGAATGCTGAAACTGAAAGATGTCCCTTCTTAATGTTTTGAAATGTTGTACTTTTTTGTTTTGAAAGAGTGGGAGCTTTACATTTTTTTTTTCTGGGTTTGTGTTTTGTTTTTTTTGGTTTTTTTTTTTTTTGTTTTGTTGTGTTGGGGTTTTTTTTCCCCCCTTATTTTCTATTTAGGAGAAAAGGTGGGAGGAAGTAGAGAAGGAGAATATAATGGGGGGATGGCCTTGTTCTCACTTTCCTACTGAAAACATTTCAGGAAAAGGAGCAAAAAACAGTGAAAATGGGTAGAAGCCCACTTCAGTTTTATGTTCCTATTCCTTTCCTTTTTTGCTTGAAAGAAAGATGGCCAAAAAAAATAAGTGGGACAAACCCCACGTGTTTTGAATTATTCTCCTCTTAATGAGATAGAAGAACATCTCATTTTCAAAAT
Source organism: Corythornis vintsioides (assembly GCA_025447755.1). Taxonomy (NCBI): domain Eukaryota; kingdom Metazoa; phylum Chordata; class Aves; order Coraciiformes; family Alcedinidae; genus Corythornis; species Corythornis vintsioides. The sequence goes on from JAOEGS010022803.1 coordinate 4,664, forward strand.
TATTTTATTTTTCAATACAAAAAAAAAAATTCAGGGTAAGAATCTTTTCAAAGTCTACTTTCCACTGTCTTTTTGCAACTCACTCCTTGCTCACTGTTGACCAGACTTTCTGGCTATGCCATGTGTTATGTTGTTCAAGATTTGTATTTGCCCTCATTTGAACTGTTGTCACAGATGTCCCCATCCACTGCAGAGCTGGACTGCACAGACTGCAAGGTACTGAGGTGACAGCAGACGGCAGAATATTACCTGCTTCCTCTGGGCATATGGAACCGGCTGGGCTGCAGCATCCCTGTCTCCAGTCGTGGTGACTAAGTCAGAAAGAGCCTAACAGGACTCCCAGATTGACTGGTGAAACTGCTGCTGTACCACTTGAGTGCAAGAGAAGTGCTGATTTCACCCCAGAAGATGTGATCTAAAAGAACCAATGAAAATCCCCCTCAACAATCAGAGTCCAAACTAAAAAATCCAGACCTTGCTATTGCATGAAAAAATACCCAAGAATACCCTGAATGTTCAGGAACACCCACAAATAATGTAAAAATAGCATATTATTTATTTATTTGATTTAATTATGAGCATAGCTTGTGATTCTGGGGTGGGAGTGGGGCTGGAGTTAGTGATGCTGGAAAACTTAGAGAAAAGTCCAAGCAAGTCATCAGCTCTGGGGAGCAGGGGAGTGCTTAGGTTATTCCTCATGAAACACAAAGCATTGCAGAAATCACCAAGGGCTCTGAGACTCCTTGGGTGAGGAGGACCCCAGGGAGGTAACTGTTCCTCCCCAGGGAGTTATAGCTCTTCGGTCTTGCAGCCATGAAGCTAGTGTCCTGTGGCCATGGCTCAAGGGTAGATCTCTTGTGGTAAGCATTAGCTGCCCCTTGGCAGGTTATGCTTTCCATCCCTATTGAGCTGTGCTACTAAGGAACCCCCAATACCAGTGAACATGTCTCTGGGGTGTTTTCTTGTCCCCTACGTGAGGGTCAAGATAAGATGGGCTTGAAGGCTGCCATGCGATTCACCTGATGTACATCACAAAACCAAACCTGCTATTTTAGCTGTTATAGCTGGATAGGAAAAAACCTTCTCTGTTGCCAGAGTTCACCACCATGTTCACTTTGAGCCTTTGAGCTATTTCTCTTCTCCTTCCTCCCTTCCAGTGCATGCCTCCCCTTTCCAGCTGACAGCCTGGGACAGCCCCCTGAGATCAGCTGCTTGTGGAGCTCTCTGCCGAAAGCGGTCCTAAATGGTGTGGCCTTTGTTCCCCCCAGCTGTCATATCCTCCAGGATCTGCAACAAGTCCTCATTTTACAGACCCTGTCTTGTCAGTCCCCAATCTGATCTGACCACCTGGTTTGTTTTTGAATCAAGCACTTGAGTCATAACATTTCTGTTTATTTCAACAACTGTATTCCTTGCATAGGAAATGAGCCAAGATGGTCTAAGGCGGGGAGAGCGAATCATGTTGTGGTTGTAATTGCTTTTGCTCTCCCAATATCAAATTTTACAGTATAATCAAAATCTTATTTTTGTACTACTGGACTCTGTTATTGACTTAATCTTCTTAAGTGCTCCTATTATTCCAGTGATTTCATCGTTGCATGTTGATTTTAATCTTTTGATCTCCATATTAGCTACTGCCTGCAACTAATTTGTTGCTCAGTGTTTTTCTTTGTTTTGACCTGTGAGGCATTTTCCTCATGGCACACAACTCTGCTGGCAGATTGCATATAATCTCTGCACTTTTTTTCTCCCATATTTTGCATAGCTACAACAAATGCAGATTTACACTTAAAATTGAATATTTATCTTTCAGAAAGGCTGAAGAAAATATCACTTCAGGTTTAGTTCAAGAGCCCAAATGTGCTTGAATAAAGGAAATACAACTGAATATAGATCACTGGAGAGAGGTGTCATGTGGGCTTGTTAGTCCAGCAAGTTGAGAATGGATGGCAACTACAATAATTGTAACTTAAATGATATGCAGTCAGGGTTCAAAGAGTTTTGAAAGTATTGCTAGATCGAAGATGAAGAAAACTGGGGTTTTTTTGTGAATGGCTTAAGGAACTTTCTCCTAGATGGACCCAGCTTGATAAAGCTGTGACTCTGTTGAATCACAACACCACTGAGCAGGTTTTTTAAAATAAGCATTGCTGATGGTGTCGGTGGTGCAGAGTCATGAATTTTATAGGCAAAGTGCAGAGGTTGAAATATGTCTCAGATGCATTTTTGTTGCTCGTTAGACAATTGCATTTTCCCTTGGTAGTTGTCAGTTTAACCTGCACAGATTTATTGGGTGCTTCGTTTGCTTTAGCTTTTTCTTTTAAAGCTCAGAGAAGTAATTTTTGCCTTAGGTTTGCTGTGACTTTTTTAAAAGAACACAGTCTGAACATTGACAAAATCATCCTTGCTTTGCTGCGTGCCTGTTTATGCTTCTGAACACAAATTGTCTTCTAATATTTTTGACATTTTGGTCACTAGAAAGGCAGAAAAGCAATTTCTAAGATGCCTATGGGCCAGGAGACATGCATTACAGCAGAGGGGAAAGAATCTGTTAGTTGCTGAAATATAAAACAAATTGGATGAACAGCTGCTGACACTTGTCAGTCAAACAGTTGATAGCATTTTCAGTCTCCATGCCACATGCTTTAAGTAAGTCTGTCAAAAAAAGGATATTTTCACTGGACTTCCCTGTAAATATGAGAGAAGTTTTGGCCTGATCTATCATTTAAAATTTTGCTGGCAGAAGAATGAAATTTTCCTCTTTCCCCAAAACTGATTGACATAACTGTACTGGCAGATTCTTCATCTAGGTGCAGTTGTACTGGCAGAAAGTCCTTTGACTGTTGGAGCTCGTTCTGTTGCAGCAACGAGTTGAAGCTAAATCAGCAGCAAATCTTCTCATTCCTTGGCTGGGTTTTCCAGAGTGCTCCCGTCCATCAGCAACCCTTTTTAGAGTCTGCCTGAGGTGTAGCTTCACTCTGTGGGAGCCTGAGTCCTGTCCAAAGTGTAGCCCATGGCCAGGAGAGCTTTAAACCCAGATTTATATTTTTCAGTCAAACCCAGACTGTCTCAGATTCAACCTTTCTGCAGGATTAACCCAACGTGGCACTTTCTGCTCATGGCACCATGGTGCAGCACCCACGCAGGACAGGGTCAGGCTGCCAGCACCCATGTAACCATTATCAGGGTTAAATGCAGTGGGGCTCTTTGCTCAAGTCCCAGACTGCAAGCTCTGGAGTGGGAGGTTGAAACCTGCTTTGCAGCATTACTTTAACATGAGCTTTTCTCCCTGCTCACACTAAAGTATGTAATTTGAAGCTCATGATTTGGGTAAAAACTCCTTAAAAAAAGTAAGCTGGTTAATGCTTCCTTGTTTTGTAAGTGTGGTCAAGCCTGATATATCTGTAGGGTTGTTACTGAGTCTGCGAGGTGCTTTACTGGGGTTTGAGGACACATGAAAAACTGTCACAGGCTATAGGGTCATTGCTAATGACAGAAATTCAGATGAGGGTGTCCATCACCACTGTTTCAGGAGACACCTATGCGTATTAGTGATGCACAGCCAAGGATCATCGAGTGAAGGCTGCGCCCACATTCTTTCATTCAAAAAACTGAGCAGGGCTCACTGTTTTGAAAGGTGGCAGGTGGAAGTGGGCTGTGTTTTACCCAATAAATATTTCATGTTAAAAAAAAAAAAAAAAGAGGGAGCCATTTCCAGAGCAAAATCAAGCTGTTTCTCCAGCTCTTCTTTGCCTGACTGGGAACAGAGCTACAAATTTGGATCACCCCCCGTGACCATCCAGGGAAGGCTTTCCCAGTGCCTATTCCTGAAGCTTATTCCTGTTGCCCATCGTATAAATATTTGGCACAGCTGAAGGAGAGGATGAAGAGGGCATGAATATACATAGGCATCAGCATGTATATGGGTCTCAAGGGGATCTTAACCTAGAAAAAAGGGACAGGTTGTGCTTGCAGTTTATTCACTGCTTTATGTCTTCTGAGACTTGTTTTGTCCGGCAAGGCCTGTAAGGGCTCCAATCATTAAGATGAAGACTTTTCTCTATGTGCCCCAGTGACAGACATGCAGTCACCTGAACTGGTTTTGTTAGACCCAGTATGACTTAAACACTCTACTGCTACCTCAGTTCTTCTGGGTTTTTAGAACCAAGTAATTGCACAACTGGAGGGTAAGAAGGGGGAAAAGGGCTTCCTGTGTTAGTGACCACAAGTCCACATTCTTGCTAAAGTCCTCAGAGGTGGCTTTTCCTGGCAATACTTCCATCTACCAGACATAAAACCAAGATGTGGTCTGCTGGGCTACCGCCAGGGTTCAGAACCCATCCATCTTAATGCATCAAGTGGCTTATTAATATGTAATAGTGCTAAATGTGCGTGCCTGACACCCAGTCCTAAAGACCCTGTTCCAAGGTACATAAGTCACCATGTTGAGTGTTGGCTGTCTAAGGCATGGCCATCCTGATAAGGCTTCAGAGCATTTCCAGAAACAGGTACTAAACTCTGCCACTGAGGGAAGGGACCCAAAAATCCAGCATTGCAGGTGAATGTGCTACAGGCTCCATAACTATTCCAGCTCCATTTGGGACTCAACTCCTTAACAAGCTATTCCCTGAGGTCCCTTCCTCCTCTCATATGGAAATATCTCATTGGCTCTTGAGCACTGGAAGATGGTTTAGTCTAATGGTTCAGTATATCAGGCAAGTTTGTCCAGGCAGGGTGTTTTTATACAACCTTTGCCCATCTTTTATTTGTAGATGGTGAACATTTGTCCTCCTTCCCCATCGTGGCAACAGGTTGCTGTGCTTGGAGGTGAAGGACATCAACTGATATTCTTCTTTCTCAAATAACTGAAATTTGGACTAGCAGGAGTCATTTTTGGTTTGAACTGGCGGTTGGGAGGGAGTTACTGCAAAACATCTCAGGAAACTCCCAATCTAACCATGCTTTCCATCAAAACAGCCTTCCAATATCAGCCAGGGGTTTGCCCTGTGCCGCATGTTTTTAAGTGCCCTCCAGGCTGCCTTGAGTGGCTGCTTTGGGAAAAGTTAAAATACAAACTAGAGGCCTTTTGAAGGAAGGCAAGTGTTGGGCAAGGTGATGATTGTGTAACAACAGGGGCTGTACCAGGGCAGATCATCAATCAGATGTCTGGAGACAAATCATGGGACATAGAGTGCAGGTAATGGTGAAAATAATGGTGGAGGTGGTAACAGAAGTGCCCATGTACCTGGGGAACAGTCTGATCCCACCCTGACCTTGGGGAGAAAATCAGGAAATAATCTTCTTAATTAATAAACTCTAAAAACACCCATGAGAAAAGAAAATGCCTTTATTCTGAGGTGGGGGCTCTTACATCTCAGCTGGTTTGTTTTTTTTTTTTCCTAAGGCAGACATAAAAAGACTCCATAATTTATTCTTAGGACATCTGAATAGTTATTTATTGAGAAGCCACAGTTCTCACACTTTTACAACTGTCGGCTTGTATAAGGCAAAAAAAGCAAGATGGATCACTATTTTACACAGAAAGTAAAAGCTCTGGAGGAGGGACTGATGGACATGCAGTTACTGGTCAAAATGCAATGTACATGACATATAAAAACCATTGTGAAACAGAGGAATTGTAAATTATGGTTACAATCTACTGAAATAAATATTCAATATATTATTATAAACACATTTGTATAGTCTAAGATTGTAATTAAAGTTGTCTTTGTACATACATGGTTATTTGAAATTTAAACAAAAATGTAACATTTAGAGGAGCAAATGTCAACATAAAACAACTACTTTGGACTTGTAATGTGGCATGATATATCCATAATGATAGGATTAATCTGGTGTGGCAATTAGAATGACTAATCCTTTGGGATGTAGCCTCTATGGAGTTAACTGCATATTGAAGGGAAGAGCCTGGTACATTAACAAGGATGCAGAATGATTCAAACTGCTGTCTGGGTTTGTTTGTTTTCTGTTTTTTACATAAAGAGAGAGAACAACAAAAAAAATTGTAATTGCCTCATTCTTCTTTTAAAAACAAAGCTGTTTTTTTATTAATTTAAAGCAGTTGGCATCCACAGAAATGAAACAAAGAAATGAAAGGACTTGATTCACTCATCTTCACAACAATTTACCATCAATGTATATACAGTACATTAATGAAGCATTGTTTAAACTTTAATTGTAACAGGGACACACCTAGCATGTTTTCTATGTAGTTTTTCCATTAACAGTATTAAACAATGGTGCTCCATATTGCTTATGAACATATAGATATGAAATTAGGAAACCGACGAATCAAAGAGAGGTGCTAATCTTATTACCACACAGCTAACATGGTATTTGTATTGGTAAACTTCTCATGGGCATTTAGAGCTGACATAAAAATTCCTAATGTGGCTAACTGAGTTACAGACGAGGTACATGCACAGATACCAGGCGACCCCTCCAGCCCAGCCGGTCTGCCGGGCTAGCTTCCCTAGTCGTCCTCTTCATCTTCCTCATCGCTGTCCTTCATGGTGATCCCCTGGAGCCCTCCGCCCTCGCTGACCGACGCCGTGGCCTCCTCTACCGTCAGCCGGTTTCGGATGGTCTCGTAGGTTTTGCTGTTCAAGGTGGAGTCCAGCACGCCTTGCAATCGGAAATCCCGGTATGTTTTCTGCAGCGGGGAGGAGACAGCACAGGGGTCAGGGCTGACACCCGCTCCCCCGCTTCGCTGCAGGTGGCAGCCCTTGTCCCTGTGCCCAGGGTTCGGGGTCACTAATGGAAGAGGCCGGGGTGCCAGGGATGTCCCAGCCCGGGGGGAGTTTCGCATCATCCCGGGCAGCGCAGGGGGTCTTCTCCGCCTGCCACTGCTTTGCCACGGCAGAGGTTCCCTCAGGCTGCCTTGGGCAACAAGTTACGGCTCTGCGACTCCAGCTGGGCCCTTGCCGGGCCTGCAGGGTGGCCGGGCTGTGTGGCTGCAGGCTTTGAAGCAGGGATATACTGGGGGCTGGTCAGGGGAGCTTTGCCTGTGGTAGGCTGGGGTCTAAAAAGACATGGAAGCATCAGATAAGGGCTCTGCTCCAACTAACTTTCCTTGCTTCTGGACACATTCACCCTGCCTGTAATGTCAGTTACTTTTCTTCATGCAGCAGAACACTTCTGGCCCATAACCACAGATGTGATTATGCATTCCTGGAATGGTCTGTGTTAAACAATCCTACCTACAGTACTGAGATTAAATAAACTAAGTCCGGGATACTGGAGAAAATTGTTGATGTATAAACATAAGCACACAGCATGTGTTTCTTAAATCTCTTTTTCTTTACCAAATTCTGAAAGTGAAATTGTATTTCCACAGTTAACTACAGTTCCCTTGTTATTACAATCAATATCTCTCATTAGAACTTATGTTTAGTTTAAAAACTTCCTGACTCTGTGAGATAAAACTCTGGCCTCACAGTTTATTTAGTTGTGCTCTGCACAGAAACTATTTAGTGTTCTGCTCTTAAGAAAGTCTTTGGATTTGTTGTAGCTGCTTCTGAATGTAATATTGGTATAAATAAAGCACAAGGCAGAAAGCTTTCCTCAGTTAGCTGACAAGTAGAAATAATTTGTCTGTGCCTGTTGTTTTCAGTTATGAAAAGCACATTTAATACATTTCAGTTTTAATTTATTCATGCCTTCAATGTGTTCACTGCACATAAGACCATAAATATTATAAAATACTAGACCGAAAAACATTAGATAGAAACTAAAATGATCAAAAATATATTTACCCCCTTCTGTGATCTTATTATTTCATGTAAACCACTGTGATTTCACACTGAAATAATTATCATTAGTCCAAGGCATGCACACACACACATATACACATGCAAGTGCAGTCAAGGAAAAAACGTTACTTTCAGGGTATGTTATCTCACCTTCATGATCTCTTACAGTTGATTATATACACCCATTGTAAAAGAAACCACTTCAATTAACTATGAGAACAATTGTCATTTGCATTCTGACGATAATCACGTGCCATAGCTGGGCTTAAATGTTTCTAGTAAAACAGTGTTAAAAACCTTTGGTTTGATTTAACCCATTTTAACACTGGAGTTCATTGGCATGATCAATATATTTGTCCATAGAAAGACTAATTTTGGTGTGCTTACTGTAAAGGTAGGGTCAAACAACATTAAGGCTTCCTTTTTTTCATGCAAGTAGTTACTTTGTTCTTATTTTGCATCTATATGCATTTCAAGGTCTTGTTTATCCTTCTCTATATGTCATACACAAAAGTATCTTGATTTTTAAGAATTTTAATGAATGGCTTATTAGCCAGTGGCAGTTTACCTACAAGAATATCATACACATGCAGACACACACACACAGACATGATCCTTCTGACAGCAAGATGGTATTGAAAACACATCAGATGGTTACCTTTACTATCCTAATGAGAGTTTTCAGCTGGTAAATGTGAAGCTGCAGGTCCATGCGATCTGTCAGCCAGGTGCAGACAACATTCATTGAGCTGGTGTACCATTGCTGCAAGAGAGACAGGACTTCTCTAGCAACCACGTTAGGGCTGAGTGCTGTGCCCCAAGTAACTGGCTGCACTCAGCACACACTCAGCACCAACCTGTCTCACCAGCCAGCCTATTCATGGGCTATGACAGGCTTAGAGGGGGAGACAGGCAGCCTCTTTTACACAGAATTTTCATACATGAGCTTTGGAATGTTAATAATAACAACAAATTTATTAGGAGGGGTAATGGCCACCGGCAACAACACAAGGTTTTTGTAGTCTGATTTTGCCATCAACGAGACTTGCCAGCAGCAGTGTGTGCTTGGCCCGATCCAGTTTTTAACCCATTCTCCGCCCCCCACCCCAGCAGTGAGAACACAGTCCTGCCTGGAAGTGTGTCAGACCCACACTCAAGCTACTTACCGTCTTGAAATTAAAACATTACAAGCCAGGGGCGAGTCTGATTCCCTGATGGTGAGCAGAGGGGAGGCTCGTGCAGGGCAAGGTTTGGCTGTGGGTGAGGATGCTGGTTGTAAGCACCTACAGCCTCCTGACCAGGCTGCGTGGGAAATGCTTGGGTTTCACCCACACAAGTATGAAAGATGGAAAAGCAGCAAAGAAATGAGCTTGCTTCAAGCTGTTGAACTCACAGGGCTCCTCCCAGGGCTGAAATTTTGCTGTTTGTCCATGGAAAAAGCTTGCAGCTATGTGGCAGCAACCTGCCAGCCCCCCACGCTGGGAGCCTCCGGTGGGCTGTGGATCAGCGCTCTGCTCACGCAGGGCTGGCATTGCACGTCTGACGCCACAGACGAGCAGCAAGCCCTTGAGAGAAGGAAAAGCTGGGGCTGTGGTGGGGAGAGGGGGTCACAAACCCTCTCCACAGTGCTCAGCTCAATGGCTGATTACAAAGTGGTCTGCATATAGAAACACATCACACCTCTGTACGCACAGTCACACCCTTCTCTCACAATGTCTTTTACACACACACAGATCCAACCCTATACTGCAGACTAGCTGCAATTAATCCAGAACCAGTTAAAGAATCAAACCCCACTGGACCAGTTTATAAAAGTCCCTATCAAGCACCATCCATTTTAGTCTCAGCTGCAGCTTCCTCCCAACTAGCCTAAAACCTTCCATCAGCCTCTCTTGACTGCACCCTCAGGTGGGGGTTTCTCATGCAGACACGTGCCCTCTCCCCTGCAGTTGCTGAAGCTGCCATTGCAGCAGGTGAATGGAAACAACTGAATATTCTGTAATTACACAACTGAGGTCAGTGTCTTGTCACCCTCCACCCTTCACCACCGGTGGCCAAGAGGCCAGTGCCTGTTTGTGAGCAGAGTGTGGATGGTACTGTTGGATGTGCAGCTCCAACACCATCAGCAGGCGCTGGGTAGGGCTTAGCTGGCAGCATTGGAATGGCAGACACTGCTGTCCTGCAGCACTCACAAGCTGGCACAAGGCTCGCCAAAGCAAACAAATTAGTCCAACCAGCCCAGCATCACATAAATGTAGGCTGGACACACACTATTGTACTGTACGGTAATATACCTGGGAGTTACTACCCTCCACCAGCAGCAAACAGCAGAAGTTAGACATGCTACAGAGGAAGGGTTTTTCCCCCCCAACTTCAATGAAGATGTTCCTGTACTATTTCTACACCACTTCTTCTAAAATGGAGGAAATAAAGGGACGGAAGAGCAACCAAAGAAATGACACATGGTAATCTCTTGCTTGATGCTTACATCTTGTGCAACTTGTGGCAGATTCCTGCTGGCCCTTCATCTTTAGGACAGAGATCTGGCAAGAGCAAAGAGCTCGAATGAAACTAATTGAGACAGGCAAGCAGGAGTTCTCTCCAGAATGGAAGCAAAGATCAGATACTGTTAACTGTCACTTGAGGTCCTGACATCAGATTGCTGTTGAACTGTGAGTAAAGCACCCTGGTTAGTTGGTGCAGGTCTAGCCAGCAGAAGAGACACAGACATAATCTGGTGGGTCTTCATACCTTCCAATCCCTCAGGCTAATCTGAGAGATCACAACAATGCTGGGCATCCGCAGAGAGCCCCGTGTGCCTGAGGGTACAGGGACAAGGACCCAGGACAGACAGCAGCCAGATGAGGACAAGACACAAAGTAACTGCTCTCAGTGGGGGATCTGCCTAGGTTCCCTTGTAATATTGGGGGGCCACCTGGGCAAAACAAAGAGCAATTGTTAATGTTTATAATGCTACTTCTCTGCATCAGCATGCTTAAATGAGTCATGCTCTAAGGTGACATTAGCTGTGACCCAGGGCTGTGTTGGCACATTGATGTCCAGGTCACCCTAAATGCCTCCTTCCACCACCTCTTTAAATCAAAACACCCAGAGGAATGAAGTGACTGTATGTTACATACACACATCCTAACCCTTCTACTGCTGCTGGGTGCTTATGGCACCTCTAAATGAGGTAAGTCCCTGGCAGGGGCAGTTCCTGCCATTTCTCTTTGTCCCACACTACACACACTTACATGGTGTGGATCTGAAACAGAATTATAACCTCTGCCAGGAGGTTATCAGCAAGGTGACTGCTGCTGTGAGATCTTTAGATGAAGCAAACTGAAACATTTTTCTGTGTTTCAGGTAGGCACTTGAACACACTGAATTCTACGGAGACGCAAACTCCTCCAAAATCTGAACAGTAAAAAAAAAAAAAGCTGAATCTGAATAGTACCCCTCTCCTCTTGAGCACTGGCTGGCAAGGGCTCAGCCAGGCTCAGTTCTTGGCTGCATGAAAGGAGCTCTCTTTATCAAACCTAAGTTACTCCAAAGACTTTCTGCATTATGAGAAAAAGACAAAGTCTAATTCATTGATCTTGATACACAAAACCGTCACGTCACTTCATAGAGCACACACCAACTGCTGAATTTAAGCCCTGCATATTCATAAAAATAAGTTAGCCCATAAATTAAATGTTCCCTTTAGCTATCACTAGTGTTGATGTGCTATAAGACGCACAAGCCCTCTGATTCATGACTAACCTACCAAAGAAGATAACATTTGCATATGATTATATTATTAAAAAAACAACAACAAAGCCAAATGTTCTGAAGCAGAAACGTGATCATTTCAGACAAAAGAGCACAGTGTGGTCCTGTCGTGACACTGGCTGCCTTGCTCTCCCCTGGTGGGTCTGCCATCCCTTATGGGAAGCGGGGTGCATACTGGGGACACAGGGTTCCTTGGGGCTCCAGATCAAGCCCTGCAGCTTGTCCCTAGAGACAATGTACAGAGGGCACTGCCCAAATACTGAATTCTGGGGGCTTGCCGTGGGGCTGCAACACCTTTCAGGCACATTTCTGGACCCCCAGCACCAGCTAAGCTGTGGCATGTACACACCAAAGTAACTAGTATAAATATACTTTCTGAAAACTCACACCTGGTTGTAAAGAACAAGTAGACCTTATTGGTGCCCTCAGGCCTATAGACCTCAACTCCATGTATAACTTACTCCAGCACACACCTGATGCCACCTGGCATCCCTGCCCATCACTCAGAGGACAATTTACATTCAGTCCGGGGCACAGGGTGAGGAATGGCTGTGGAGGGTGCATCCTGGTGGATGTCACACACTTGCTGGGATGCCAAGGAGGAAGGGATCATGGCTCCCACAGAGGCAAACCATGGCCCTGCTGTCTGCTGCATGGAGCGATCTGGCTAACAGCAGTGGAAATGCAAACAGATGCTCTTTGGGTGCTATCAGAGCCCAGCAACAGCAAGTAAATACCGTATTTTCATAGTCAAGAATTAAATTCCTCTTTCAGGTCAGTTTTCCTGTTCTCTTTCTGTCTTTCACAGTGACTCTCATCAATGGGTGCTAGCCTGGGGAGATGAGGTGGGCCATGGGCTGGCTAGGGTTCTCCTGGATGGGCATCAGAGGAGCTGAAGCATGCCAGAGGGTGGGCTTCCATGGCTGCCCATCCAACACCCCAAACAGATCGAGCACTGAACTTCTTCACCCCCCACACCTTTTTTTTTTTCTTTTTTTTTAATGCAAAAGCATGATCAATAAGTAGCTGAAATAGCAACTTTGTCTCTGAATAAATAAATTGCAAAAATTGATATGAATAAATCTGCAAGTAACACACTGAGTGTGGCACATTTCATCAGAAAAAAAATGCCCTGTGCTGGGTTCCTGAGCTTTCCGGGAGGTGGTGTCATTACACATACCCAGGAACATCTGCAAACCCCCGTCTTCTTTGGTGTGAGCTGAATGGAAGCATGACCTCCTGTTCCTTGCCATGAACCTTGAGTTCACACTCATATTTTACATGTTACAGGAAGCCACAGCTCACCCCAGGGGTGCTGCAAACAGAATCTCGTAAGCCAGATGCAACACTGCTTCTTAAGGCACCTGAAGGAGCTGTATTCTTCATTCAAAAGCTTACATACTAGTAGCTTAAGGTCACTTCAGCTTTTGTAAAGAGTGGGACAAAACCAGGAATGCTTATAGGGCTGGGTTGTCAGCAGGGTAGCAGAGGGATTACAAGGAACCTGTGACTCTGCCTCTTTCTGCCTTTACTGGTAGTTTTTTTGTGTGTGAACAAGTGCCATACAACAGATTGAGGCTGGTATAAAGGCCTGGGACTGTGCAAGAGCACCCCGCTGAGCCTCAGCTGTGCTTGCAATTAGCAATAGGCATGAAATGATTATTGTTGTGGTGGCTGATGGCAATCTGAAGTGACAAGTTTTATGGGGGAAGTTGTAGTAGGGATGTTCAGCAAGTTTCTGCAAACCATTAATCGAAGGCTGCAGCACAGTTTAGTCAAAGCTATTTTATGTCATTCCAAAGGTCTCACAAGGATGCTGAAAGAATATTTTTCTGCTCTCAGTGCCTTGGAATGGACTTTTTCTAGGTCAGGGATTCTTTACTGCCCTATTTAGTGTCAAAAATACCCATTTGCCTCAAATTAGCAGAAAGCTTGTAGTTAAGGGCTAGAGATTAGGCATACAAAATTACTCAGCAGGTGACTGCTGGGTGGATTTGGGGGTTGAGAAGTCTTTAAAACTGACTACAAGACATTATATACTTCTGACAAAAGAACATAGTAATCCTACCTGCTTGCTTTAACCACTGTTGTTTGTCTATTATTATGTGCTTTAATGCTCATAAGAGCAAAACTACTGGTGATACTACTCAATTACCATAGTAACTCTCCCCTCTGACCTCTCATTTCAGTACTCACTTTCCAACCAGAACCAATACAAGCAGGGCATATCTATTTAAAACTGACACACTGCACAAGGAGGCTCCAAATGCCGTCTGCCTCCTTCTCTTTGTCCAGGACGTGGACTTGCTGAAATGCTGAAAGGCATCTTTTAAATGAACCTTTGAATTCAAGGTGTTTCAAAGGTGAGGAGATGGGTGTCAGATGGCTGCTTCTGCAGCATCCCTGAGCCAGTCAGCACGGAGTGAAGGGACAACAGAGGTGGGAAGGGAGAAAGAAACAGGTTGACTGTGAGTCTTATGTCCCAAAGGAAAACTGAACTTGCTTTCAGGCAACAGCCCGCTCTCAAAGCAACTTGACCAGCCAGGAAAAAAAAAAATAAATAAAATAAATTACTGACTCTTTGTATCTGGTGTTTACGTCCACGTCCAATGGGCCAGAAGCTCAGCTGGTGGAAAGCACAGCGGGGTTGTGCTGATTTACAACTGCTGACAGTACGTGATAGGCAAGAGAGCCGTGTCCATCCCCATCCTGGGCAGCTTGGAGATCAATTGGGTATTTGGTGTTGTCACATGCATTCACAGCAGCCACCTCCTCTTGGCAGGTGTTGTCTCCACAGGGAAGGTAGGGAAGCAGCCACGGCATCTCTGGACTGTGCTTTGTGGGGAACCAGCTCTGCACACACAGCTGCCAGTTCTGCATGAAGCCTTGCGTGGTGAATGGGAGCAGGAGATCTGGTGACGTCCGACTGCTCAAGGGACTGTGATCCTGAGTTAACACGGAGAGTGCCCTGAACACACACGCAGCCAGGTTTGTGCACGTGGAGCTGGCTGCGGGCCTGAGACCTAAAGCCCAGGCTGCTCAGTGGCAGTCATCCCTCTGATTCTCTGTGGCCAACAAAGTGTTCCTCTCCACCTTCCCTCAATGTTTCTTCTGCTGTTGATCTCAGTCATTGCAATTACAAAACTTGGTAGAGAGTCTCCATGCAGCATAAAGCCTCATGGCCAATACAGTTTCCAACTCTTTCAAAAAAAGAAGAGATGTGCTCAGCAGGTCTGAATGTAAATGGCAGTGTATGTGGTCCCAGTTTGAGAGCCTCCTCCAAAGGCTGGCAAGTTGGATGTGGATGAGTGTCATCACTAGGACAAAGAGTGAGCCTTGCCCTGCTCCCAGTCAGTGCTAGCAAGGTCTTGGCTGGGCTGCCAGAGCTGAGCCCTGCCTATTTCTCAGACTGTGTTTTGGAAACCTGGGTTTTGTCTTGCTGCAGAAGAAGACATGATGTCCCCCAGGCTGGTCCACAGGTGGGACAGTGGTGGAAGAGCAGGGACATGGCCTTAATGACAAGGTGTGTCTGAGTCTGAAACTCTTAAGACACAGTGGTGGCCCTGGTGGAAAACGTGGCACAGCCAAGGTGGGTAAAGAGCCACAGTCCTTCAGATGCACACATAGCTCTGGTCTTGAGTGTCAATGAGGAGACAGGAACAGACCTTCTGCCATATGATGAAGAAGGAAGAGGCATATCTCTCCCCTGCAAACATGTCTTCAAGTGGAGAAAGACCTACCCATGTAGCAAACCCCATCCCATGTGTTCATCAACTTTTCTTCCTACTACTCAACAAAACCCATCCTCTGCACTGGGTATAATTCCATGGTGTCCTACCTATGGGTTCCCTCCCCCCTGCTGGGGGACCAGAAGAGCCATCCAAAGAGAGAGCAGCATTTTGAGCTACAAAATCTGCTCTGGTGCAGAGGGTCAAACCTGCAGCAGGGTCAGTGGCTCAGTCTGGCTCTGTCGTGTCCTGGCCACAGCCACGGGTGGCATCAATAATAACCCAGTGACTCTCTCAATTTACACCTGCCAAGGATTTGGTCCATTCCTCCAGGCCTGGCAGGGGCTGAGACTCAGGGGCCTGAGTATTATGCCTGGGAGCAGAGAAACTGGTGTGACACTGTCCAAGTTACAGAAATGAAGTTTAGTGGCTGTGGATCTATGTGTGATCTATGAACACAGAGCTAACCAGAAAATAAGCAATGAGTTAATATCACAGGCATTGATCAGCTAGTCTTACAATTAATGCTTCCAATAAAAAAAAAAAAAAAAAGCTCCCCCCTTTTTATTCAACAGAATAAGAAATTAAACACTTGTGGGCTCATTCTAAAGAATGAATGAAATTGAATAAGCTACCTAGCACTTGAGATTCCCAGCGAGTGCTTGAATAGAGCAAACCTCCTGAGTTGAATGGATTGCCTTTTGGGACCAATTTGTCTCTTTTCACTCTTTATTCCTCCTTTTTTGCTGACAGATGTACAAAGGCGGAACTGCGCTGTGCAGCTTAGCTACATGCACCCACAGCAGCTGTCACTTTTGTCGAGCAAGTTAATCAAGCAAATGCCACCATATCCCACTTTCTATAAGGAACAACATGTTATAGACAGTAGTCTTGGGAGACGGGGAGGGAGGGAGAGAGACTTTATTTTAACTTTGAGTAGCTGGTATTTTTTTTTCCCCTCTGTGTGTAAAAAAAAAAAAGACCAAAAAAAACCAACCCAAGAAAAAGCAGATAAACCCAGTAGCACAAGCTGACACTTTTGTTTTCTTGTAGAACAAATATTTAATATGATTTTAACTCTAATTTATCCTAGAGGGAGAGCTGTCCGGTTTTAATTAAATTTAAGTGACTTAGTGGAACACAGATAAAAAAGAAATGGAAGCTTTTTGTTTGCGTTAACGCTTGTTGATAATAATATATTGATTGTCAATTGCTAAGCCCAAAAGATTAGTGTAGTAAATACTATTATCTGAATGCCACAAGTGAAGTGCTAGCTTCCCGTCTCTGCTTTTCCCTTTGTGAGGCAGTTTGAATCACTGGTTGTTATTTATACATTTTCTTTGATAAAACCAACTTGTGTGGCTGATTTTTTTTTTTAAACCCTGCCTCATTAAGTGCATAATAGCATTTACGTGTGGGGCTTTCTGCTTTTTAGCCTTTCAAGCTTAAGCTTATATTCCTCTCTCACAACCATGTTTCAAAACTTGGGATGTTCACAAACAATTGGATACACACCAATATTGTATATATCAGATGCTCTCTTGCTATTGCCAAAGACTGGAAAATAACAGAACATTATCTGCAAAGAGTAAATAAATAGTTATCGTTCTGCTACGCTGCCACACACCAGATCACAACATTGTCCTATCATTAGGTAGCTTTTCTATTGCATGCAATTCTTTAGGTGTGTAGACTCTCCTTAGGTATGCAAAAGTCAACATCAAAAGTAGGTCTTTTGGTGGAGATCTATAGAGCACATGACAGCTATAGAGCACTGCGAAGGCTGCAGGCAGCCCTTGGTTTGCTATTAGAAAGGTAATTCCTCCCCAGACTCTTTTGAAAGTATCTTCTCTTTCAGAAAATAGATCTGAGTTTTGGTAACAGATTGCATTGTGCTAATTTAACTTCTCCATGGGGTCTTTGGTTTGCTTGTTCAGAAAAGAAGCACACAAATCAGGAGTGTTTGGGATACGCGGACTCTTTGTGAAGCTCTGGACTCTCTGCTTCCATCTCGCCCATAAAGCAAAACCTCCACCAGCCGTGCTTGGCAGGGCTCTGCCTATGCCCCGGCCAGCAGTCCTCACAAGAGACAACATGACCCTCCTTTTCTGAATTAAAACTCTCTGTTAAACTCTAAGTTAAATTCTACAGATCTAGTAAAGCACTAACGATTTAATAAAAATCCCTTGAAGACTCGGGGTGTTGGTTTTTTTTTTGTTTTGTTTTTTTCTCCTAGAAGTTATTGCTTTATTCTCTCAAAGCTTTGCAAATCTGTCTGGAGTCTCCCAGGTCACACTCACACTGAGCTATTACTGAAATAAACGGCTGTACTGTTTTTTTTCCTGGGATTTTTTTGGTATTACTATAGTGCTATCACTGCAAGTACATGCATTGTATTCAACATCCACCCCAGTGCTGTGATTTGTGTATGCCTTTTACTATATTTTATATTCCTTAACTAATACAGTTCATTCACATTGCCAATGAAGCTGCAAAAGGAAGTTACAAAGTCAAAGGGGCTCGATATTAAAATAATTTGTATTATTATTTAATAAAGTCACAGTCCCAGAGTTGCATAATAGGGTTAAGCTGCTAGCCAGAGCAACTCATCATCTGTCTAAGATGCAAATGGCATCACCGAATTACATTATCTTTTTTATTCCCCCCTCTTTGCTTCACAAAAAAAACAACCCACCCTTGAATCTCATAAGAGCTTTGCCTTCAAACAGGGAAGAGAATTCAGTATGAAAGCTGCAACACAGACCCAGGCGCACTGGAGTGCCACACGCTTTTTGCAGTACATATGGCACCTGAGATCACCCACTGTTTGGGGATCTCAGCAACAGGGTGTGCTCAGGCTGGCTCTTCACCCTTAATTGGCTTGAAGTTGGACCCGATGGGGCTCGGCAGGTCGGTGCCACGGGTGTTAATGGGAGGGAGGTATGGGACTCCTTGTGGGTACATTTTCTGCGTCTGCTGGTGGGATTGCACAAATTCCCTGCTTGCCAAAGGGCCACAACTTATACTGCATGCTCCTTGCTGCAAACTTCTCTCAGCATGTAAACCAAAATTATTTTATTCCTTTTTCTGTGGGGAAAAGGAGGATCAATATCTTTTGTGTCAGTGGGACTAAGGTTCCCAGCAAATAAACATGCCCAAGAAGATGATCTCTAACACTCCCTGCTTTCAGTGATGCACAAAATCAGTTAACACCTACACTTGTCTTGTGCAGCTGCAACTCCACACACTGCGGAGGGTGCAGGTTTGTTTACTCTGCACGTCAGTGGCTTTGCAGACAATCCGTGTGATCTCATCACACAGGCAAAGCTTTCCCACAACAGGTACACAGACAGAGCCAGATAGGGACCTGCAGATGGTACCGCACCTTCAAAACAACATTGATGCTGGGGATATGATGGCCTGTTCTTATTCAGGTGTTACTAAGAGGTACATGAGGGTGGTCTACCCTGCTAGCCAGATGCCTAAATCTCTGCCTAGGCAAGAGCCACATAGTCCCATCCCTGGAAGAGGTAAGGTCAGGGAGCCAAAGGGCAGGACATGCCAATGCTCCTGGGGTGGATCTCACTGGAAAAGCAACTGAAGTGCTGGCTCAATGGGCAGATGTGGCTGATGCTCAGTCATTCCAGGAGGACGGTTACTAAAACCACTCCTGACAGCACCTCTAACTTCTCTCTTATTTGCCATGTCCTCAAACCAGGGACACATCATCCCTAAGTGAAGGCAGGCACCTGCAGGTTTGCATGCTTAGAGCCTTGGCAGGTGCCTCCTTTCCCCTCTGAAAGAGGTCAGCCCCAACCCTTGGCCAATGCATTATACACCTGCAAAAAATACTGCCTTTTCGAGCAACATGTCTTGCCTTCATACGTCCCTGAGCTGGAAGATCCTGCCTTTACAGGGCACGTGGCATTCCATGTACCTGCATGTAGGGTACTGAGCTCTTAACAGGGCCCTGGGTTTGCTGTCAGGCTGGCTCTGGGTGCTGGGCTCTCTCTCCCTTTGCTGTACATACAGCTCAGCAAACGCACAGCACTTGCTGGGAATCGTCAAATAAAACTCAGAAAAACCTGCTGCTTTGCAGGATTTTGCAGACCTTGGCTTTCCTAAAAGAATTAACTTCTGCATAAAAAAAAATATAAAGGTGCACATACACACACATACCCATCCCCAAACCCACCTCTGTATGGATCCTGGCTCTCAAATACTTTGTTTTAACCTATAAAATAACCTCTGCTTATTTTCATTAAAAAAGAAAAAAAAGAAATAGACATGTTAAAATCTGAGTTTCCATATAAAGCAGCTTAGTAAAAGACAATACTCACACAGTGTGCTGCTTTTTTTCTGTCCTGATTCCAAGGCCCTGTTAGTGCAAGGCAGTGATATAACTGGATGCAACATTGCTCAATAAGATACCATACAGTAATGCATGCTATGGCATACCTTAATTACACTTGTAATTAGGGTTAATCAAAAGCTGTAACAAAGTGGAGTCTGGTAAACTTCAGGACATGCTCTAATGGAATGGTGAAGTGTTTTGTTTTGATTTGGTTTGGGTTTGGTTTTTTTTGCTGACAGTTGGACATGGTGATCTTAGAGGTCTTTTCCAACTGTGACAATTCTGTGATTTGTGACTTTAGATCTATTATAGCCTACAAAATAGAGAAAAAAAAAGCAGCTAGAGGCTGTCTGGATACCTCAGTCCTGAACGTTTTGTGAGTACGGAAGAAGCAGGATCCCTGGTATCATCCCTGGTGTTACACATGAAAACACACTCCCTGCCAAAGTCCTGCTAAGCATTTTTGAATGCTGATATCATACATCCAGGGTGAGGTTTAAAGAGCACTGGGAAAGGAAAGAGCCACAGATCAAGAGAAACTAAGTGACCTGGGACAGCTAATCTCGCATGCACTGCTGGCTGGCGTGGGCAATGGTAGTGATTGTGTGGGGCTGGATTGCAGGGGGAGAAAAGGAAAAGAGGGATTGGAGGCACTGCTGGAAATCAGACTATTCTTCATTGTCTGTGCAGGGGCTGTCGGCTCACCCCTGCGCGCACTGCGGGTTTCTTTACGCAAAGACCCTTTGCACAGCCCGGAGGGAGGGAGCAAAGCTGCTGATGTGAGGGGCCTGGCCCTGCACATCTGTGTGCACCGGGACATCCTTCCCACGCTCCTCACACCCCCAAGCTCAGCTGGCACCTGCCTGGGTCGGGGTTCACCAGGAACACCAGCACCTTCAGGCTCTCCTTCCTGATAGCCCACAAGGCTGGAGCTGCAATTAGCTAAGGCCTCTTAAACAAAGCTGGAAGGCAGCTCAGCGCACACTATGTGAGATGTATGCAGTTGTAAATGTGCACAAGCAGCTCCTGTCAGGGAGCAGAGAAGCTGCTCAGGGAAAGGCTCTCTCCAAATCAAGGATGCCTTGCTGCCTGAAATACAGCACGATGGTACCTCTTCCCTAAAACCTACCTTGGCTACTCACGTCTACTGGGAAATAAATGGTCTTTCACTCAGCACCAGCCCTAAAACAAAAATCTCTGACACTCAAAAGCACTGTGGGGATGATGTTAGGGAGCCTATGCTGACCTTAACGTAACAGAGCAATCAGTCTGCCTTCTTAGAATGATTAATGGAAAATCTCCTCTGGAAAAGAAATCAAATTAACTGTCTTCAACCAAATGTCTACTGGAACATGAAAAGCTGTTCTGATAAAGACATTTAGGAGGGAAAAAAAAAACCCTTACGAGCATGTAAAATCCAGTGACAGATCTAGGACTTATTTTATTAAGACTGTCCCTAAAATAAATTAAATGGAGCCTACTTAAATGAGCATTTCAGGAAAGAAGTCTTGCTAAGGGGAATGCAGGAGAGGCAGGAGGCCACACTTGAGTGCATGTTTGCTGCTGTGTGAAGCTCATGTACAGGAGTACAAAAGGACAGGGGTTGGCTCTGAGGAGCAGTGCCTGTGCTAAGCTCCTTTCCTTGCTCCTGTGTGGATCTGAGAGGGCACGTGGGAAGAAAAAGAGGCCATAGAAGGATGGTGCACACTGTGCCCCCTCAGGACAAAGAGAATTTGTCCCTTCCTTGGAAGGTATATGGATAATTGCTATCACAATTATTTTTTTTATCCCAGCAAAGGTCCCTGCAGTGGGACTGACTCCAAGTCTGGGTCCAAGTCCTGCTGAGACAGCCAAAGACAGCAGAAACCTCTGCAGCAAAACCTGCACTGCTCTGACTCCTCCAAAGTCGCACAGAGAGAAAAAAAGAAAACTGCACTTCCTCAGGATCAATCTTGCTAATTGTCTTAATTTCACAACTTGATTGGGAAGGCGGGGGGGAGGGGGGGGGGTGGAAGCAAAAGCCAATGCAGAAGAAATAGCTCAGTGGAGGCCATATCAGGATGGGAGTGGGAGAGAGTTAGTGCCCTAATGAGCAGTCTAGCTGCGTAGGAGGGAAACAGGTTGTTGTCTGTCTAAGGGAAAGCAGTGAGTGCGGCTGCAAGCAGATATTAGATGGGAGCCCGGCACACAGTCTGATATCCGTTCTCCCCCTGATCCTGCAACCCGTCCTCCTGTGAGTAATTCTAACTCACAGTGAGTAGCTCCACTGACTCACGACCAGGCTTTTGGGTTCGAGGAGGTGAAGGATAAGGGAGGGTGAGAAGGGCTCTCTTTTGGCATTTGATTGTGCTGTGCAAGGCTTACAATCAAGCAAGAAATGCCATGATCCTGCAAGCACGCCTTGAAGGAGCTGCCAAAATTCAAGTGGGTAACCCCACTGAAGGCAAAAGCTTTGATTTTAAGAATAAGCCAATGCCTAAGTGTCTGCAGGGAACTTGCTGAATTAATGGATCTAGCTGCTGATCTGTGTTCAGCAAATTTTCCGTATACTCAGGTGTTGCATAAGGCTTCAAATCAGTAGGTACTGAAACATATGCTCAGCTGCCTGAGGAAGCCCCAGTAAACCAGTGAGAAGTGCTCAGTCTGGTTCCTGGAAATTTGTATACGGATTCTGCTTAAGTCTGGGATTCACACAGTGCCATGCATCCTTATTATTCAGTATCTCTGATATTCAGAAGTCATTACAGCCAAGGGCTTTTGCCTCCCTTAGGGCAGTGGGAAGGAGATGCTGTCTCCTCTAACGGCTGAGCCATGGCTTCTCTTTTGCTGCTGGGAGAGGACCCCGAGTGAGTGTCCCCCTGCACTGAGGATGGAGCAGAGCAGAGCAAAATCCCTGTCTCCCCCATTGCCCTCCTGACTGTGCCTGCCCAGGATGGACCGTGCTGATTCCACCCTGCCGTCAAGACAAAAAACTGCCTCCATCTTGCAGAGAGGAATGGGCTCGCTTCCTCGTTTCAGGAGAAAATGCTCCGTCTGGTATCCCGGCTGTGACACAGACCTTTGAGGAAGCTGAACATACAGAGTGACAGTGAAGTGGTAAAACTGCCTTCTGCAAAAAGCACGGTGACTGCTGCCACCTCAGCGGGCTGTATCACTGCGTGATTAAGTTCTTACCAGACTTTTTGGTAAAGGCAACCTTCCTGATCTGATAACTGCCAAGGACAAGCCAAATACGCAGGGTCAATCTATGAACATTTAATCCCCAGAAGGCAGATTAAGTGTATAATTGACCCATATAATCCATGTATCATCTCCAGTGAAATGTTTTCTATGTCCGGTTTAGGCAGACATGAGGCCCATAAGAAAGCGATCAGAGACAGTATTACCATTGCAGTGGATTTCATCAAAGTTAGAGATGGCTTTTTAATCACTGATCTCAGAGACTGCTAGATTTAAGCAGATGAACTAGCACTAAGCACATCTGTTTTAATCCTTATCTTCTACTCAGGCTGGTGTCTTCAAGAAGTACAAGGAGGAAAAAAATAAATTAATTTTTTTTAGGTCCTTGCAATCTTAGGAGCTTCTCTTGATGTTTTGATCTCTCATATCAAAAGCATGTTTTTTGTTTTTGTTTTTTGTTAAGATATTGAATTAATCATCAGAGAGAAAAATGCCATCTGCGCTATTTAGGGACTGCATCAGGATGCTGGAATTTGCAGGATCTCGGGGAGCTCAGTCCATATTAAATAGCCTTTTGTGTACGTGTTACTGGCCTGTGCTGGGGAAGCAATATTCTCATTGTGTTTCACATTAGTGTTTACCAGTTTATGAGGAAGAAAGGTTGGCATTCACACTATCTACTAATCAATCATAGACTTTCTGGATCACATATGTTCTGAGGGGTTGAA
The DNA here is from genome assembly GCA_025447755.1 of Corythornis vintsioides. Taxonomy (NCBI): domain Eukaryota; kingdom Metazoa; phylum Chordata; class Aves; order Coraciiformes; family Alcedinidae; genus Corythornis; species Corythornis vintsioides. Next base: position 28,200 of record JAOEGS010022803.1, read on the forward strand.
ACCTATACTGTGAATATTTAAGGCTGTGTGTAAAGATATACACACAGATATAAATAAATTCCGCCAAAGGCCACAACCCTTACAAGTTGTGCCTTCAGATAAAATTATGGATGTACAAACTTCGAAGCTATGACATTCTAAGTGTCCCCAGCCAAAGGAGACCTTAATTTTGCAGGATTGGGCTGAAGACTCAAGCTCACTCTTAAGATATTTTTCTCATGTTTATGATACACCCACCAGCCTCTGCCTTATTGTTCCTATAAACAGTCACATTCTGCATGTCAACTCTTCCCTCTTTCCAGGGACAAAGTGATAACAATTTTACTTTCTGTTGGGTGCTATGCATAGTTTGTGACACCTGCATTGTGTGCAAAGTGTCACAGTGGTTTAAATCCCAAGGCACCCCACCATGCACAGGAAAGCAGGGAGCAGGTGCTATGACGCTGTTCTGAAACTCTTCTGTTACCACTGCTCTCTACCAATGGGCCTTATTACAGTGTTTTAGCTTTAAATGTTATCAAATTAGTGAGCCAGGCCAAGTAAATAAGTCATGTTACTCTGCAGTAAACAGCACTGCCAAAAAGCTAGTTAGGTTTTGATTACCAGCAGAACTCCACGATCAATCTGTTCGTTCAATGATCCCAAGAATACAGATTTTTAAAATTAAGATGACTCTATTTCGGGGGTGGTGGTGGGGAACCCTGACTAATTTGCAGAATTAAGAAGATTAACACACAGACCACACAGAAATATTGCCATAAGCTTCTGTAAACACCAGTATCTCCCAAAGAGCACAGCCCTGTTCTGCAGGTGTGAGCAGAGTTCATGATGCTGTGGAAGAGAGTTGAAATGAGATAAAGAAATGAGCTAAGAAATCGTGGCAAATGCCAGAAAAGATCCATAAACCCAGCTTCTGCTGGGAGATGGCTTAACACCCTCTGCAGCCTCTGCTCTTGTGGGGAAAGGGGAAAAGAATGGAAATTCTGAGCAGGACTGTGGAGAAATGTGGGGATCCAGAATATCCTGAGAGCTGTAAAACCCCACTGAATTTGTGCTAGGCAACCTCACACCTCTGCTTTGGCACCACACACAACTGCACAGAAAGGGGATGTAGCCCTATATCACGAGTGTCTCTAAAGTGATATCACTGAGAGCAGAGGAACTGCCTGGCAGTAGATTTAAGCTGTTTACCTGTCACTGCTGCATGTATTACCATAGGATATCCTAAAACTGGATGAAGCTTTTGTCTGGGGTAAGCCAGCATCACTGCATTAAGCCGGCCTTGAAACTGTTAATAATCTCATTTACTGGAGAAACTCTGCAGCTAAAAGGATCATTCCTCTGCTGAGCTGGGGGAAGCAAGAACAAAAATCAAGTCTAATTCAGCACCGTAAATATATTTTTTGCTTATTCCTCTTCTCTTTCTTATTATAAAGGTAGCTAGCACCTAAAATGTCCTTGGAAACTATGCCCATCATTGCAGAGCCCAAAAGAGCTTAAAGACCCTGTGGCTGTGCTGCTTTGCTGTGTTAGGTGAGGGGACAAAGGGCCGCAGGGTTGTGCCTGAGCTCAGGACAACTGAGTCAAGCATTTGCACCTGTCATTAGGAGATATAGGTGAACACAGCACTGAATTATTCATAGATTCATAGATTCATAGATATTAGGGGTTGGAAGGGACCTAGAAGATCATCTAGTCCAACTCCCCTGCCTGAGCAGGATCACCAGGTAACCCCCAGATACTCATAAACCCTGCTGCTACTGACCTGCCAGAAGCATCTCAGCCTTGCTGAGAGCTGACCTCAGGAGCAAGTCACTTCTTCAGCTGCAACCTGGTATGACTGCTCAAAATATAATTCCAATTTTTGGGTGGCTTAGGGCTTGGCACATCCCCCTCTGTCTTTGTGAACCATCCAAGTGCCTGCAGCACACCCTGCTTGCAGATGCACACTCATTTACACGAGACACATGTGAAAGGCCAGTGGCACTGGGTCCCAGTGCCACCCTGATGGTGCAGGGAACGGGAATGGGAATAGGAACATCTCCCATATGCTGTGGCTTCTGCCTGCAGTTAGTGTGGGTCAAAACAGGCAGAACAAAGTAAAAACTCTGATCTTGATTTATTCCACATGTACCAGGGAGACATGAGGAAAGCAGGAAGGGAAAGATAAGTTTTCCACTTTTTGCTTTCCACCATGGTAGCTGCTCTTTTTTTTTTTTTTTTTTCATGTCAACTGTTGATTTTTATAAAATATGGCTTGGTAGAACTAAGTACAAGTGGATCAAACTGAAATCAGTATTTGTGCTAATTACAGCCTTTTGAAAATTGGAAATAATGGCCCAAAGGGTAGAAACACATCAACTGTGAATCACAGGGAAAGGATGAGCGAAAAGGCAGTGCAGGCCTTGAAAAGAACAGTCCAGATGAGCTCTGGAAATTTAACTGCTCATGGAATAAATTTCAACACAAACGAGCAATGCACTCGCAGGCCGGCTGCAGATGGAAGCGACAGTCTTTTGTTTTATGTTTTGTTTGGTTTTTTTTTCTCCCCATGCCTGCTTGATGGGTGATTTGCGTCTGGTGCTCTGTGCTGCGAGCCCTCCCTGGAGCCAGCAAGCGTGGTGCCCAGAGGAGGCACTGCCGTGCTCCGTGCATCAATGAGGCATTCTCAGTGGATATGGGTCATGCTAGTAGATGTACACAGTAAGATTATTTGACTCTAATTCATGCCACTTGATATAATGTGATAAAACATTTGACATGAGAGATAAGTTCCATTTTAATCTGGTAAGGTACAGGGGAAAGAAAGAGTGGGGATTGAAAAGGAGGAAGAGGTTTCTAAGGGATAGGTAATGCGCAGAAAGAGAGGTACTGAGTGGAGGAGGAGGTTGGTTGGGAGAAAAAGCAGCTTTCCCTGCACACTGAGGAAGCAAATGAGCAAGTAAAGAAAGCAAGGAAGGTTGTTACAGTTCCAGAGCCAGGAGACTAAGAAATGGCACTGCTGAGAGATGAAAGGAAGGAAAGTAGGAACAGAAACTGCTTCAAACAGAAATTGATATATAGACAAATGCCCTAAAGGAGACTGAAACACTAATGCTACAGGCTGGCTGTCAACAGAAAACCTTTGCTATAGAACAGCTACAAGGACAGAAAGGCTATAACACAACAAGAGCAACAGAAACAGAGATATCAATTAACATGCATCCAAATCCAAAACAAACGGGCATCACAGGTCACTGTTCTCTTACAGTACAATGAATTTATCTTGTGCAACAGAAAAAACAGCTCTGAGCATCTGGGTGAGTTCTTACCATGTCATCTTTATCAAGGAAACCTCGTCTCAACTTTACATTTGGTGTCAGACACCATAAGACAATCCTCTTGAAATATGAAACTTCATTCCTAATCAGCTATGTTTTGGTTAGCATTTAAAATTTAGTATGCTTAATTTGCTGTCAGTTTTGGAGTGCTTGTCAATGATACACACTGCAAAATGTACAGAAGAGATGGCCCTTAGCAAACGCATCTGCCAAAAACCAGGCTCAAATTTTAACAGTGAGAACAATGACCAAGATGTTCTGTTACAGAGAGATTTTCCACAAGCTTAAACATAGTAAAGGGCTCTCTTAGAGGATGCTGTTCTCTTAAAATCCACACACAGACAGACCGAGACACAGGAGACTAGAGTAGAGATTTAAAGCAGGCAGAGAGCAGATACGAGCCTTAGTCAGAAAGAAAAGAAAGATTTATTTATTTGTTAAAGCTATAACCAATAAGTTTTCTCAAAATGTGACTTATCCTCCTGTCTTATTTTGTCACATTTTGGGTGTCTCCTGCTTGGTGTCCAAGGAGGAGAAGGCATTTACTTACATCAAATAACCTTTCTATATACATCTCCTCATTGACCTTATCACGCAGGACATCCTGAGAGTGGCGGACAAATGTCACATAGGCATCAGCAACATCCATCCCTGGCTTCTGCATGGGGAAGAGAAGAAGAGAGAAAGAGAGAAAGGTGAATAGCAGCGCATGGGGCAGCCTCTCTGTCCAGCCTTGTTGCTGCTTTTCCTTCTTTTCCTCCTCCTGCTGTCTTCTGACAGTTGGGCCTTTACTTACCTGATGGATACCAAGTCCTGCTGCTTTGTGCCCCATGCAAAACACTGTGTGCAGCCCAAGATCATGCAGAAACACTTTGCTCTTTCTCTTCTTTCACCTAGAGCAAAGCTGGTTAGAGGAATAAAGCTCTTCCTCAACATACTGATGCTAGGAACATGTCTTGCTATCTTTGATGCTGTGGAACTAATGAGGGAATAAGCAAGTCAGGCTGGAGATTTGTTGTTTTCTTGGTCACCTTTTCTACACAAGCCCTTTGGTTTCTGAAGGCAGAAGACTAAAAGCCAGAGCCGGGTTCTTCTATGGTGTGAAAATGTGTGTAGTAAGCAGTTTGTGTTGCAGAAGGCATCCCAAAATCACCTTTCTTTATCTGTTTAGACCTATGACTTTAAGTCAAATTTACTGCTGCTCTTAAGAATAAACTAGGTAAATGGTACATCAGGGAACTTATGTCTACATGAATGTTTAAGCCACTGTTACATGGCATGAAAAATCCCTGTGCTGTCACTCTGCAGAATTTAACCGATTTTAAACAGTAAATTTTAAGTGTGAAAGAGTTTGGGGACAACAGCATTTCTTTAAAGAAAATGGGAACTGAAGCAGGTGGATGGGAAAATACTTAAAAAATAAAATAAAATTCTGTTTGACTTCACATTGCTGATAAACTGGAATAAAACTTACCTCAAAGGAAACCCATTAAAATACTGTAACATGAGTCATTACAAGACCTGCCACAAAAATCTTAAATTTCTATGGCACATTGTAAGTTTGTTAATAACTAGTGTCATTAGTTTCCATTACTGTGATTTACTTCAGATCACAGAGTATCATTTCTCTGCAAGATATGATTGTCAGCCGCTGTAAATTGAAGTTAGTTAACACATCTGTGTAATTTCCAGGGTGAAAATGAGGACAGTTTGGAAAGCAGTGGGAAGGGAGTTTTTTAATACAAAGCAAACAATTATCAAGCAAAGGGCCAGTGCTTGGCCCTTAGGAAGCCAGTAACATTTCTTAACACCTACTGCAACAATGACAAGGTATTAATTTGAAAAACAATGAGGACAACATAAATGTGGCAGTAGTCAAGTGTTACACTTTCAAGCAATTTTCAGCACGCCAATTGTGCCCATTTCAAGGTGGCATTAAATGGATTGGTTTGTACCCAGACAATTGTAACAAGCATTTGTGGAATTAGATTTAACTGATAGTTTTCTGTTCGACACCAGGATTTCCCCTCTGTCCTCTAGCCTAACAGGTTTTTCTTTCTCCTTCCCCTGGAAGACAGGCAGTAGCTCATGGACAATGAGGCATCCTCCTGCAAAGGTCAAGTAGCTGTGGGGGTCTGGTGGCTGATTTCATAAAAAAATTGGGGGCTGTCAAGGAAATCATTGTAATGTGGCTTTGTTTTCAGGGGGAACTGAGTAAACAACCAAAAATAACCCAGATGAGTGATTTGTGCTCTATTTCACACAAAGAACTGGAGTGTCCCACTGGCTCTGAGGGCAGGAGCAGAGACTCGCTCCTCCGGCATGGCCACAAGGCTGCAGACCTCCTGAGGGTGTCCCAGGTTCAATGCTTTTGGAAAAGCTTGAAGGGGTTAAATAGTATTTTACTGAGACTACTTCCCTGGAGATGCTTTACCTTCCAGAAATGTAGAGGCCTCAGAGAAGGCCAGGCTTTGTCCTGAAAGTTTTTTAAAATAACTGTTCTGTGCTCAAATTCCTGATAACTAAGTATTTAAGATAGACAACATAGAATTTCACCTGGAAGATCTCCACACTTTCTAGGGCTAGAAATGAATTTTGAGTCCCTCTTTCTAATGCTCTCAATATCCTGTTTTTATTACTCCATCACAATAGGATACCAATCTACTTACTGGGACATTTCAAACCAATTGACTTTCCCATGCTGGCTAAAGATACACCAATTTGTTAAGGAAAGGTTTCTTTTCGTCCAGAGGGATGGAAACACCAAATACAGATGATATGGTCTATGATGTCTGATAAAGTTCATCACGTTGTCATGTAAGAGCATGCAGAGCAATTGCATCCACGCTAAATGTACATACACACATTATAGATTCAAGTTACCAAACTCAACCGGGTTATTCTTGATTTACACTGCCCAGTCTAACTGAATACAGGACTTGGTGTGGTACATTAAGATCCATTCTTTTCTTATTTGTAATTGCTCAGGATTGCTCTGCCTGTAAATGTTACAGTAACCCCTTATTCCAGCCAACATTAATATATTACACTTCAACTCAATTTAAATGTAAATTTCTGGCTAGTTAAGTGCTCTGTCTAAGAATGTTAAGGGTTTTTTTCCTTATGAATCAAGGTCTAATTAGAGGAGACGATGTACAGTTTTTCTATACCAATTACAGAAAAATGGAAAAAATTATTTTCATTAACAATTTTGCAAACACATGTTGCTAGCTCATCACCATTTTTCCAAAGTAATAAAAAAAGTCATTTTCCAAAGAGTAAAATAAACCAACAAATAGAAGAACAAAAATAAAATAGATTAGCTAATGTGTTAGATGTGTGTTGGCTCAGTTCTAACATGTCTGGACCTTTTTGTTTGGAAATTATACTGTATTTGTACAAGTCCAAATGAAGAATTAACAGAATGCACTGCTCCCATTTTTAAAGAAATGTGATTCAAGCCAATTGCATAAATATGGTACCTTTTTGACACCATTTGAAAACTATTGCCAAAACAGCATTGCAGGTCTCCATAAGAGGGTAACTGCTCATTATTAATGCCATGGAGATATTCTTTCCAGTTCAAATGTTAGATGTGTGAAAGCCCATGGTTAAATTTTGGCTGCTAATGCACAATGTGGGTTGCTACTCATGCAATAAAGCAAAACACAATGTAAATGACTATGACAGAAGTTGTTTAAATTGTGCTTACGGGTACATCCACGTATTTGGAAGCAGCCTTCACCTGTAAAAGGAATAAGAAGAGAGTTTACATCATCAGTACATTTTCAAGTCTTCACTTTTCCTTTAAACATCTGTAAGAGCTTCTCTAGCCAAGACTTGGGACAAGGTAATGCTTAGTAGGGGAAAAAGGTGGTAAAAACTATGTTTCCTACATAAAACAATAGGCAAAGGAGGTATTTTTGTTGTTGGGTGGGTTTTTTTTGAGAGGTAACTTTACTGCTGCTAAAGCTCTAATAGCAACAGATGATAGTGTGGGAGTTGTGCTTCTCCCTCTTCTACTTCAGGGTGCGGGGGAAGATGAGGTTCGTAAGTAGACATCATTATTTTCATCGGAGGCCTTGATCCCTGCCCAGCGCCACGTGTCTCTGAAGGCAATGTCTGTCTCTCCTGTAAGGACCCTCAAACTGGGGACCATGGGAGTCCCCTGGCAGTGTGGGCACAGCAGGGTTGACAGGCACCTGCACCAGAGTGGCCACTGGAAAGTGCCCAAAGCACCCTAATTTTTTCCCCTGCCCAAAGTTCCATATGCAGTGTGCTTCCCCCAGCTTTGCCTGGGACATTATTTTTCCCCATTTTTTGCTGGCCCTGATGCTGGCAAAAGCTGAAGAGCCATGCTGGGGCAATGCACTTGTGCCATGCAACAGCGAAATGCCCCAAGGCTTTTCTGCTTCTCAGAGTCTGAACAGCTACATTTGTTTCCTATTATTTTTTTTCCTTCTCTTTAAAAGATGTTATTTGAGGAAGGCTTCAGAGGGTGGACACTGCACTCTGTGGTGTCCTCAGAAGCTGATGGGGGCTGTGAGACCCCAAATTTGCTTTGTCTCTGGTTTGCTACACAGCAGGGTGCACATCGCCTGGCACAGGAGGAGGTGCGGCCCCCAGTGTCAGGGCCAACTTTTCCAGCTGAGCAGTGCCCAGCTGGCCAGAGACACCTTTTTCCCACTGTAGCATAAGGCACCATGTCTAGAAAGAGTATGGCTGGGATTTTCCACAACGCTTCTGCTTTTAATTAGGGTAAGTGTTGCCGGCCATCTTTGTTTGGGTGTAAAAGCTCACCTGCTTTTAAATATTTCTAAAGCTACCATTAAAACAGCCTAAATATAACACGCACACAGTTGCATCTTGGGATGAATAAATTATGTGTCCCGAATGAGAGAATGAATGTATGTGTGAGACAGAATGTGAGAGTGGGTGGAAGCACTCATATGGTGCGTGTGGGGGGTGCATAATTAAGCACAATGAGGCGATACAAAAGACCAGACTGGTGGCAATTGCCGAGGTGAAGCTGCAAGCATTGGCAGCGCCTGGGCTGCCGAGCCGGGGGGCAAGAACAGAGGGAAGGGCAGGCAGAGGGCACTGAGCGCTGCCACCGCGATGCAACCAAGGCTCAGTCTGTTGGAGGGGATGTCCCAGCACACCAGTTGAGGAAGAAGGTTGCAAAATCAGTTCCAAGCGCTTGCTCTCAGCTAAGAGCAAATGCTCATCTCTCCTCCAGGTATCTCAGTTTGGACACCTTGTCCTTTCCCTGCATTTACCCTCACAACTTTCTTGAGAGGTAGCTAAGAGCCTTCTCTTGCTCCTGGCGAATGGGAGTGGAGGAGCCCCAGCCTCCATGTGTGAAGGCAGCTGGAGCCCATCCAATGGCTGCAGCTCTGGAGGAGCAGGCAGTCATGGCACACCCACGCCGGCGTGGGGCAGCCACAGGCAGCACTGCCCAAGCTAGCTCCAAACAAGATCTTTTTCTGAGCAGTGAAGCTAAACAAGCAGGAGGGAAGCTCAGAAAATGATGCTGCTCAACAGCCCACAGAATTCAAGCTGGGGTCTGTGCTCAGGGCTGCACACTGCCATGCACCTCTATCTTCAAATTTCACACAGGGCTTGAAGGAATGCAGCAGCACCCCAGGAAATCTGAAGTCTGAGCATGGATTTAACAACCTTAGGTCCAGCTTAGCGCCACCATTTCAAACCATCTTCTTCTCCAAAGCCAAGAGGCGACAAGAATAATTCAGTCAGCTTCCGGCGATCTCCCTCCTCCACCCACAAAAAACTGAGTTTCTTCTCCTGCCCACTCCCCTTTAATCAGAATAATTACTTGTTTTTCTTTAAACTCAGATTTGGCTACATTTAGTGAAATTTCCAAACTGCCGGATGTTGTGTGATTTTTGCTAGGCTGCCGTTTTTCACAAATTATGTGACTTTGCCATGAAACATCTCAGTTTACCATATAAATTTTGCACAGAACAAAAATAATATCTTTTACTTCTGTCTTCCTTGGGTAACATGCAGTCTTTAGTTCTAATCGCCGTAGGTATAATTCTCCACCTACAGAGGCCATCCAGATTAAAGGGAATTCTAGCAGCTGTCATTCCTGTGACTTAGTGGTTCTGCACATGCAGATGCCCAGCCAGGGCTTGGGCTGCTGCTGCTGAGATGCACTTAAATGTAGCAACAAATAGAACAACAAAAAAACAACCAAACCAGTCTGGCCAAATTTAGAATGGTGTTTTCTTCTCAAAGTGCTCTGCAAGGAGAAGTGGCTAGTGAGAATTTATTAGGACAACAGATGCATTAATTTTATCTTGAATTTCGAGGCAAGAATTGGAAATGAGAATATCCCACTAGGTGATAAAACTGTCTGTCACAAGACCCCCAATTACATGTCACTTGCAGAGCGCCTGGAAAACACGCAATGAAAGCAGTCGGTGGAAGGGGGTGGGAGACTAATGCTTTCTAGAGCTCAGCGGCTTGGACCATCACACTTTGTTGTATTTGTTCAGACAGGGAAAACGTGGGAGGTGGTGCAAGCATGCTGTAACAAGAGAGAGTTTCTCTATTTATCGTTGCAATGACTAAACACAGCAAATCACATTACTACTGTAAGGAAGGGAGACTTTTGTAAGCCCAGTGTCAAAGGGGTTGGGGCTGTTTCTCAGCCTCTTCTTGTAGCTGGTGCTGCCCAGCGACTCCCAGCAAACAAACAGGCTCTTGAAATCAAATGGCTCTTGCCCAGAAATGAGCAATCCTGCTCCTCTGCCTCCTTGCTGGTGGTAAAGGCTCAGAACCTTCTTGGGGACATGCACACACCGCACACAGTAACTATTTGGATGTACATCTCTTCCCTGCTGGAAACTTGGAAACTGAAGTTATGGGGGCAGGTTCAAAGGCCATAGGGCTGTTGGAGCAGGACAGATTGCTTTGCTGCTGCTGGAGCAGTTAGTTATCAGTAAGTGTCCAAGAAGCAGCAGAGTGAGGATGCCTGGAACTCATTCACCTATGTGCTGTCTCCTCACAGATGCCCAAACCCCAAGTGCAGACCAGGAGTTTGCTCAGCAATCAAAGGGAGCAGCATTTGGCAGCATAAACAGTAGGATGCAATGGGATCACAGCACAGCATCAGCCGAGGAACAGCTTGGATTCAGAGAGAAGGAAGGCCTGCACATTACACTGTCTACACGGGCTGATGCTGGTACTTCCGATGACTGGAAAGCTGCCGCCTCCACATCCTCTGCTGCTGGCACGCCAGCATCTCCTAACCCTCTGCAGCACTGGAATGAAGGAAGGTATCCACCCCAAGCCATCTCTTGCATCTCCCCAAGCAGGGATGAGCTGTACAGCTCCTGGGGCTATAACCACACAGGAGTTATCCTGGGAGAAGAGCTGCACTGCAGGGCAGTAAATGGAACACTCTCCCTTCTCCTTCTCCGAAGAACAAAGTGTCTCCAGCACACCTGAGGAGTCAGGATGTATAGTTTGAACCCCATGGTGGTTCAAGTAAGATGCCAAACTCTGTGCCCACAGCAGCCCCTGAGCAGAGTTTCTTTACTCCACTGGTGAGCCATCTACCCATCCATCCATCCATCCATCCATCCATCCATCCATCCATCCATCCATCCATCCATCCCAGTTTCCAAATGAATCATACTAAACTGCCTCAAACTCAGCACAAAGGGCCCAAGAAGTGCAAACAACAGACAGCTGCAAGAAGCTAAGACAACTTCTGAATAAGATTTTGGAAAGCCCTCCTAGTTTGCAGAGCAGTGCCTTCTGCCACCTGCCCAGTCTCTGAAGATGTGAGCACAGGAGAGGCTGCCCATACAGGCAGAGAAGACAGTGGGTGAAAATGTTAAAGCAACTTTCCAAGCAAGCCCAGACGTGTACATGTGGGTGCACATCTGTCTGAGCTGAGATAAAAGAAGCCACGCTTGCAAAGAGACACTCTTGTAAACTTTCTGATATGTATTTTCAGAATATTTCTGGAACTCAGTTGCTAATGGTTTGTCCTAAGAAGCTGTCACAACAATTTTCTGGAATACAGCTCAGATTGTTAACCCCCCCTGGATACTGAGGCCAATTTATGCAGGTATTGTTCTTACCCTGTACCTTTCTAGGAAATACATTATGTGATGAGCCGTGGATTGGTTCTGCAATGGTAGGGAGAAATGTGGCACCTTCTGATGTTTGACCTCATGGCATTTCTCCTACCTTGTTCTCTTCTAGAAACACAAAGGCACTCCCTAGATCTCCCTTATTTTGTTCTTTTACTATTTAAGACGGTCACTGTTAACACCAGAAGTCTGAGAGGAGCACACCTGTCATGCAAGGTGGCAATGAAGTAACTTCTTTAGTTAGGGAAATTGCATGTACAATACAATGATTTTTTTCCATCTTCATATGCATCCTCAACAGAATAAACTCCACCAACCTGAATGATGACTGGAGATGTCTTTACTCTGTGCTTCAATACAATGGCCTATGCATCTTTGATGCTTATGTACTGTACATCTGCATACAGGTTGTTTGTCTATTCAAGTGGGGGTTGCAGTGTTCAAACATCACAGTATGGAAGAATTATTATGTAGCTGATCTAGTTCTGGGAGAGCAGGAGATTACAACTCAGGAAAAAAAAAATAGAAGAAAGGATAATATTGTCTGTACTTACAGTAAATGACAGGAAAGAAGAAAACAATGTTCCTTCATCATATCTAGATAGTTTAGCCAAGACTCCTTCCAAAATGGTGACAAACTATGAAGAGAGAAAAAATAACAATTAATCTAAATAATTGAACAAAGGTGTTAAAATCAGCATCAGCTTCAAAGCAGTCGGAGTTCTCAACATTGCTGAAGGAACAGATGACCTGTCCCTGAGCACAGCAGGTCAGGGAATGGGGAGAAAACAGCATTGCCTTTTGGGTGCTATGTGGTCCACCTCTCTCTGGGTGGGAATCATCCCAGATCCCATCTTGGCGACATGGGTGATGATGGGGACAGGAGGTGGATGCAGCATACAGAGAAGCCAGCACTGTCTCTCTGGACTGGGAAGCTGGTGGTTCTTGCTCCCAGTATGCAGTGTCAAGCACACAGCTAGCTGGGTATTCTTGCAGAAAAACTGAACTGGCATATGTTGGCAGATTATGTTTAAAGGTCTCCACTGTATAATAGGGATGACTTGTTCTCATAAAGTTTGAAACTAGAGGAAAACACACCCCACCATCTTTCTCCCTATGTACCAGTTCCCCTCTGTGTTAGTGCGGCACATCAGATCTATACAACAAACCAAGGGAAATGCTGGCAGCTGAGCTACACAGGAGCTGACTCTGATGAAAAACAATTTCCAAACAATTAAACCTGACATTTTGGAATGTATTTCCCACTACTGTCACCTCTAAATTAATTTCTTAGAAGAGCATATGGTGATCTTGCACAGGATGAGCTATTTTGTCCACACAAACTTATGCGTAGGAGCGGTGACCACCTCTGCGTGCCACCTCAACGTCCACGAGGCAGCATTTAGCAGTACAGCTACCCCTGACTGTAGCTACCCTCAGTGCTGTGTGGTGATGTTGATCACGGGGTGTTACCCCATTAACATAACACCAATTCCTTAAAACTACTTTTGGCCCAGTATGGCAATCCTGCTAGCAGCGTATTACATCTCACGCAGCTCCTAATCATCAAAGAGTCACCATGAAAGGACTGGGAGATGTATGATCTTGCCTGTGAGAAACAAGAAGCCAATTCAACATCTTAATGTGTTACATTTTAATGGAAACACACATATTAAAAATGCAATGTTAACAGTGAATCACTTCACCTGAAGCCGAAGGTTACCTTTGCCACTAGGAGTGTTATCATTTCTTTGACGGTTTCCTCAATTAGTTCATCTATTTTTGAATGGTACTGGTGCTAAAGAAAAACAGAAGGAGAAGGGAAGGAAAATATTAGCACTGATCACAGGCAAGAGCTCTTCAGCTGTCAGCCTCTAGCCCTGGTAAACCACAATATGCAGTATCAAACCAAAGAGTTATGAAGCTTATTACCCTGTGCTCCACTATACTGGCCAGTGATTACTTACACTTGTAGGAGACACCTTGAATTCAGGAGAGTCTTACATCAGTTTGTGAAGCATGGGCAAACCCTGCCCTCTTCCGTGTACCCACATCTCCGAGAGCCACACTCAGATGTCAGAGGGGAGGCTTTGCCATTCCTGTGAACACCAGCACTGAAGTAATTTTGCTTCAGTTCTGTGGGCTTTATCCTGTTCAGTTTGCACACAGATTGCACCTGACAATGAGACATGCCTGGTGCTGGAGGGAAAGGGACAGCCCTTGCCTAGGGCACCGCCAAACACCCAGCCCTTGGAAGGGGAGTGGGGAGGATTTGCTGCTCCAGAGGAGCTTGCAGTGGGTGGAGCTGCCGGGAATGGTATTGCACCTTTCCCATCTTACTGCAGCAAAGCACTTGTACCGGTGTTACACACGGTTCAGCAGGCACATGTCTCACGTTAAATACTCTCTTAAACACTTTGCTCAGTGACTATAGATTTAGAAAATGGCCAACAAACCAAGAGGAGTTATTTTGTCCCATGCAAAAGCCAGTAAGCAGGGCAGCCCCGAGCTCAGGGTGTTAGCAGATACCGTGGCAGGAGCTCAGGACCAGCTGACCGACGCCAGTGCCTGCAGCATCAGTGCTCCTGAGTCTTCAACCCAATTTCTGCACACGCCAAACCTTGCTTAGCTTGGGAGCTCTGATGCAATCAGCTGCAATATGGCTAGAATAGGTACTAAAATACAGTCTTCTACTAATTTAGAAAAGACCTGTTTCCAATACAAGATTTAATTAGTGAAAACATACAGTATATTCTTATTTTCAATGGACTGAGAAAATACTGATTATGACTGCTTTCCAACACAAAACATGTGATTTTTCAGTCAAACATTTCAAGCACTGGTGCTAGTCACTATATTCATTACCACTTGGCATTAATATTGTTTTAAAATGTTAACATCAAATCACATTGAAAGAGACAAATCTGCTTTAAATACTAATCAGACTTTGGGAAGGAAGACTGTGAGGGCTTTACAAATGCTAGATGTTGGTCTCAGTGTCTGATCAGTAGTCTCTAAACTGCTCCACAGTCTGGGGAATTTTTTCTATGACAGTAACATATTAATACAGGAATTTGGAAAAAAGAAAATAAAAGTAGGACACACTTACCCACTCTTTAGCAAACTTTTCAGATGATTTGGGACAGAAATAAAGAGGAAAGTGCAAAAGACAGGAAAAAGAACATATGAAGATAAACAATAAATAAACCAAAATCTTTAAAAAAAAGGGATATATGAGAACAGCAGCAGCATGCACAGAAACAATAAGCAATGGAAAATGAAAAATGATCAGAATCTCCTTTCACTGAAATATCAGATTGCTATCTGTAGTAACTGCAGGCAGTAAAACAGGGGGAAGGGGACAGATTGTACCTAACTGTTGACAGTCTCTTATGGCTTTATTTTGCTCAGAAGAGGAAGGTGACTGGCTGTTGACAGGCAGGGTTCAGCACTGGGGCAGCTGCACACCCTTCTCCAGGGATTGATGTGCCTGAGGGGTGAGCTCTGCTGAAGGGGCAGGGCAGGCAGGACAGGGGGACATGGTGCAGCACATCCCAGCCAAAGGGACAGGCTGGCACTCCCACGCCACAGGCTGCGATCTGCTGGGACCACTCAGAGGAAAAACATACACAACCAAGCAAGTGATATTTGAATTTGCAGTTCCCATTCCCACATCTTGTTTTGTAGTTGAAGACACACATGAACCGCTGATAGGATCATAGTTATGATCAATCTGTTTAACACAGAGTTTTAGCATTTAACCACTCCCAGGATTGACCTGACTGTTCCCAGTACAACTGAAGATGTAGCTGTGGGGTGACAGGGACCTGTAACTGCTGGCTATACATAGGAGCTGCTGACAACCTCAGCATACTCAGCCAGGACCTCCTAAGGGTGATGAAGAAGGGGTTGTGCATATGTCAAGGTTCTGCATATACTGGGGGTACCTTCCCCACGACATTTTCCTTCTGCAACTGCGTTTTCTGTGTGTAAGACCTCACAGCTGACGATTTAGCTAACTGGGTAACTCATGAGTTTTAATTAAAAAATGGCTAGCTATGTGCAAAATGATACACTGTGAAATGCATGGTCTGATGCATTTTCAATTAAAAGCTTGTTTAAAAATCAAGTAAGAGCTCTGGTGGAATAAAACAGCAGCTCTGAGAACAGGAGGGGACCCTGTGCATGTACCAGGATGGTGTCACAAGATTCTGATGGTTCATTCCAGTCATGGCCACAGTCCCTAGGACAGACTCAGAGCCAAGACTGGGGCCAGGAGCTATGCAGAATAGGGCCCGTGAGGCTGTGGGTCCTGCCCCAGCAATGTACAGCCTGCACAGCCTGTGCTGCAGCCCCAGTTCCACCTCAGGAGGATGAACCCTGTCCAGGACAGTGTTGAAGAAGGCAGCGGTTTGGAAAAGTGACTGCTTGGTGCTGCTTTCACAGATGCCTGGCTCAAAAACCAACATTTCTAATGGCTCCTTCTATGTTTCTTATGAAAATACTACAGGTTAAAGATCACAGAGCTGCTTTGCTTTGCCCAGCATAGCCCCCACTATTCAATCGAGTTCATCACAGCTTTCTATTAGCTCAATTATTACGATCCATAATCAGTGCACTACAATGATTCAACTTGACTTTATGTGATGAGTATCTTGCCTTGTCATGTAACAGATTGTGTGTATGTTGTATTTCTCTAAGGACCATCTGACCTTAGATATTAAATAGAAACATACTAGACCAACTGAGAAACATTTAATACATACATTTATCCCCTTAGATGTATTAAAAATTCAGAGGAAAAATAAATATTTAAGATGGTAAAGTATGTTTACCAAATGTTTTAACAGCTGCCTTTAGAGACAAGGAAATGGAAATGAAATGATGGGTGTTTGTTTCACAGGGTAATGCTCTCAAAATGCATGCAAGTATCTGTTAAAGTGAGTGTAACTGAAGGTAGTCTTTAAGGGAAGGCCTTTGGAGTGCAAGGGAAACTGCACGAGTGAGGTCAAATAACGTGTCAAGTGATTCTCTGCCCACATAGAGCTTGGACTGTCAGAAAAATCACTGGTTTGTTTCTAATAAAAATGTCTTCTCCAGTAATTTCTGGGCACATGCCCCTGTGTGAACTCCCCAGTGGGCAACGTGAGCCCTTTTTGCTGCTTTTGAGCTGCCTGCAAAGGGAACACATATTTCAGGAGCCATGAGGCAGCTGTGGCACTGACGGAAGGTCCTGTTGGTGAGTTGTGTCTGTTTGGCCCTCCTAGAGGGGCTGCAGGTGGCCCTGGTTGAGCTGTGCAGCTGCCACACACCAGGGACGGGGGACAGAGGGACTCAACAATGCACAGACCCCACTGCCAAATTACAGAGGAAGACAAGGGATTGAAACTCGGTTTCTGATTTCTCTGCTTTCTGTCTGACTTGTAGTTTCCACAGGAAACTGGAAGAGGTGGGGTGACATACTGTCCTTGCCAGCTGTGACAACATACCTATAGCTTAACTTCTACCCCCCCCCAGCACACAGGTTTAGACAGCTTAAAGCGGAGGAGATGGAGGTAGGAGAAACATGGAGTGGCATGAGAAAATGGAGGTGGGGGAGGTAGGAACACTCATTAAAAGGAAAAAAAGAAAAAGGAAGGGTATATAAAATTCTGTAGCCTTAAATGGTAACTTATGCACTGATAATTTACATCTGCTTTACAGGTCTATTAGTTCAGCTATCTGTTAAAAACCTCATGCCCCAGCAACTGCTGCTTGCCACAGGAGTTAGGCTGTCTCTGAGCTGCCGTACCAAAAACCTTCTTGAAGTGGCACAGGCGGATTTACAGATCTAATCCCCACTGTGGCTGAGACCAGCAGAGAAACAACCTTGCTGCTGCCTGCTCCCCTCTCATTTGCAGTTTGACTCGGGCTGAATGTGCATTGTGACTGATGCTCAAAATTTGGAGGCAACTGTGGCAAGCACAGAGTGTCACAAGGTAGCATGGAAAGATGCAGCAAGTGCCTGTCACATTATATCCAGTCTTGTGCCATCTGAATACTTAACCTGACAGTTTTATGAATGCAATGAGCTTGGTCTGTCATGATATTGGTATCTGCTCGATCTCCAAAACATCCCCGTCCTCAGGGACTGTGCAAGTGTTTGCAAGGGTTTGATGCTGGTTTGCAGTGGGAAACATCACAACCATGGCCCCTCCTGGCTGGTGGGTCACTGCCAGGGTGGATACTGCAGCAGCTGCAGGCTGAGGGATTTGGGGAGATAAATGGGTATGAATATGGAACAGAAAATGGTAAAGAAGTTCACGTCCAGGCTTGGACAACAAAAGCCCACTGCCTCAGCTGATCTGGAGGACAAGGGAAGACCCTGATGATGAGCAGTATGAAACCTTCCTTGCAAGTTGACTGTCACAAATAAAATGTCACAACTGAAACACATATAAGAAAAATAAAATAAACAGCTGTATCTGACCCAAACACCACTGATATCAGGGAAAAGGTCCCTGCTGCATCCAGAGGTATTGGGAGCAAGTGCTCTCAGAGGAACAGGGTGAGGTAAAGAACTAAAAAAAAACCCCAACAACCTGCAATGACGGAAAGTTGTAGTGAAAGGGCTTATCTAGGAAATGCTGACAAGCAGCAGGACAGGAGAGCCAAACAGTATATGTGAATTTATTCTAGACTGGTATATGAATATTTAATTTAGCTTGAAGCCACTGTAGCAAAATGATCATTATGATGCATTTAATCTAGTCCAATTTACCATGTCTTTCTAATTCAAAGATCAATGAACTTCAACGTGCAACTATAGCTTCAGAAGAAAAAAAAAATATCAGCAATTAATTAAAACATGTTTGTTGTTTGGAAACTTGAGTCATTAAGAACCTGGAAATTCAGTATCATTAGGCATGCTTATTACAGTCAATAGCCAATACTCAAGGAAGTCAGAACAGCTGGAATTTCAGTCTACTTTTGAAAATTATCTATTTTGGTGGGTGGGTTGTGTTTGTTTTCTTTTCTTTTCTTTTCTTTTCTTTTCTTTTCTTTTCTTTTCTTTTCTTTTCTTTTCTTTTCTTTTCTT
>JAOEGS010022803.1:46826-75636 GCA_025447755.1 Corythornis vintsioides
TTTCTTTTCTTTTCTTTTCTTTTCTTTTCTTTTCTTTTCTTTTCTTTTCTTTTCTTTTCTTTTCTTTTCTTTTTTTCAATCATAATAGCAACAACTTGGCATTTCTGTATTCCTTATATTTGTCTACAGAAAATAGTCATTATGTTTCCATTGTATGGAAAGTGTGTTGCTGATACCTGGCTCCAAGGTGCAGTTAATGACTCAATATAAATGGGTCATCATGCATCAACCAAGCTTAAGAGATACCTTATGCATACCACAGTCCTTGCAAAAAGCCACTTCTAAGTGACAGGATTCCAAATGTTTATATTCATTAGAATCATTTGAGAACAACCCTGTGCATATTCGCTTGCGCACTCTACATGGAAGGCTAAATCCACAACTGAGAAAATGTCTCTGAAACTAGCACAAAAGAAGATAGGAAGTTTCATGACATTGTCTTTAAAAGCTGTGAAGGGAAGAACCTGCATTTTTACCTCTTGGCCCATTTCCATACTGCAAAGCTTTGTTGACTGAGCTTTGGCATCCACCATGACATTAAACATGGTGCATATTGATTGAGGGACTCGGAAATCTGTTGATCGGCTGGTTTTCTGCAGCTTTACTTCAAATGCAATCCTGGTTCTGTTAAGGAAAGTAGAAAAAAAAAAAAAAAAAGACATTTAAGTTGCTTTTAAACATATGGAAGCTATAATAATAATAATAGTGAAAAAATAATGAGAAGAGTTCGAGAGACTAGAGAGTCACACACTGCTGGGAGTGTTATAGTGCAATTGTTACAAACGTGCTTTTACTAAAAATTATTTTCCAGTTTAAAAAGAAACCTACTTTCCAGAATACACACTATTTATAAAGGGTGCAATGATTTCAGGGAAACTATGACTTTCTCATGCTTGATAAACAGTGTGATGATGTTACAAGCAGCAGTGTCAATGTACACCTATAATTTGGTTGCACTTATAATCACAGGCGAACAGCAAGACTGATGTATTAAAGGAAGCTCCTACTGCTCTTGTTATCAACTACAAATAACAAACTTGTTCATCCCTCGACAGAAAGGATATTGCCAGATCACTGCAATTTTAGGTCTACAGGTGTAGCATTTGCTTGCTGAAAGCTCCCAATTCCTAAGTTCACAGAAGTGGCTTCCCTGAACCATACCTGCTCACCAGAATATGCCTGGAAAATGTGCATGGGTGCAGCTAAGCACCTATGAACACACACAAGCACTGCACGACCCCACACCTCACTGCTCTCCTGAGCTTAGATCTGACAACCCTGGCAGTTACAAACTGTCTTAAACCAAGCACTTTGTTGAGCCAAGCACTACAGAATTTGATGCCATGTCATATTTTAAAATACCACGGATTTTTTTACTCTAACATGAGGAACACTGCAGCACATTGGGCATTACCTTGTCTTTCTTTGGAGCTCTCTGAAGATTCCAGAGGTACTTCACTAATCTAACCCAACACAGAACAATTATCACATCAAACAGAATCTGCCAACAAATTAACATGGAAGCTTCAATTTAGAAATAACAAATAATATCAGCTGCAGCTCAGGAATAACTCTGATCTTGAACGATCCCCCCAAGGGTTATGCAAATGAAAACTCATTACCAATGTGAAACTCCTGTTCTTGGGATCAGATCTGAGCTGGTACATAGGTCCTCCTGCATGGATTTATTAGTGAAATAGGCCTTCCCTGCAAGGGCTGCTTTCCTGACAGCACCAAAATACAACCGAGTGCGGAAGGCGGGTGTCTCCTCCATGGTATTCAACAGTTCAGAGACAGACGCGAAGAAAAATGTTGTGTCAAACTGAAATTGCTAAAGAAACCTTAGCCAGGCCCTGTTTGCAGGTGATATAAATAGGGAAGGCAGCATATTGGTTTACATCAGCAGTGGCATTTGAACTGATTTAATTACCAGTGCCAGATTTAGCCTGGACTCGGGGACTAGAATCTTGATAATTACTGAAAGGACCCAAAGTGGCTGGGATTTTCCATCTCCACGCAGAGATGAGCATGTTCCTACTTACTTATGCTCAGAACCATTATATATAGTCATATCATTACAAGCTAGGCCAGGTTTTTACAGAGGGGCAACATATTTGTATAAAGGCTGAAGGAGTTGGGAAAAAACCCTGCTTTCAAGCACACAAGCCCTTCTTCTGATGTACCTGGAAACTTCCTTATTTTTCCCAGAGATGTCAGCTGAGATAACCTGGCCTGATTTCTATAGGCCATCACAGCTATAACTGCTATGCAGCCATGGTACCTTATTTTCAATCAAAAAGAAAAAAAAAAAAAAGAGAGAGGGAAAATAAGTGGTTTACTGCTACTGCTGCATGCAGAGCAGAGGGCAGAGCTCCAGAACTGGGTTTGCTCCTAAAGGATGGTCTGACAACTGGAGGACAACTGGAGGACAACAGTGTTTCTGACAGCCAAAGGACCAAAGGTGGCAAGCTGCTGAAATAAAGGGGCACTTGCTTAATGCCAAAGACATCACGGCCATCTCATTGCACTTAAAATGCATTAGGGTTTATTCCAGAATGGTGAAGGAGCAAGCCCTGAGCTATCTGCCTTCCAGTGGGTGAGTCTCCTGCCTACATCGCAGGGACTGAATGTGCCTTCTCCTATGGTGACGTTGCACAACCAGACTGTGAGGAATGTGTGAACAATAAATGCCATGCTCACACTTTCAGAGTGGCCAGGCAATTGTCGTACAGAACAGCCACATCACATATTGCAGATAATATTAGCATGTACCAGCTGTATTTGTCACCCATTTTTCCTTTGGTTCATCTCTTTGTCTACTAATTTCAGCACTATGGATTGCAAAGTTCATTTCTTCCTCCTCCTCACCTTTGATGCCAAATGGACATAAATTACTGTGGAAAGGTTGGTAATTTAATCTCAAGATTTTACTTTCAAAATGACAGCTGCCTGTATGTTTAAAAGTTTTTTAAAGAATTCTCACTGCTTTGGAAGATCTGCAGGTGAATATCCCATAATGTTGCTGGGGATACAACTGTTTTTCTCCATTGGCAGCAGATGTGAAATCTATGTGCCAAGCTACACACTATCCTCTTTTTGGGACCACTTTTTTGCTTGTTTTTTTTTTTTTTCATGGTTCTGTGTGTTTTAGGTGGGTGATGGATCATACTTAGATCTATGCCTTCTGCACTCAACCCCACCAACACCAAACAAAGCATTTACAAAGACTTGACCTCACATGCAGGAAAGAAAATAGGCAACTTCTTATAAAGCAGAATTTACAGCAACAGGGTGGCTTTCCACCACGTCTATACTGGGCAGAAGGGAGCTGGTGCCACTAATAAACAATGGTTGAAGTGAAGCTTCAGTCATAATAAGACAGAAAAAAATCATTGCACCCCGTGAGCTTCTATGAGAAACATGACTAGTTCGCTCATGGGCAGGTACCTTTTCACACAGGACTCGATCATGTCACTCGCCATAAGCTTCAAGCGTTGTTCTAAGTGTTTTCCAAACTCCTCCTCAGGCCAGTGCAAATCCCGAATGAAGGTCTGTAGGGCATCAAGTTTCCAGAACAGATCTTCTGAAGTGCCTGATCCATTGCTGGCAGGGCAAAATGAGAACAAAAGTCGTAAGTGGCGTTGGGCATTTTTAACCTGATGTGGAGACCATTCCTGCAACAAGTGTGGAGCAGACAGTAGTTTCATACGCAGGACAATGCTGGCAATCTCCACCATCAGGATTTTGAGTTTTACCATACAGTTTCCTAATCTACCTTGCTGTCATAACCCACAAAACTTTCCAGACCAGATGAGTAAGACAACATTATGAGTTACACATATTAACAGGAAGAATGTGTGTATGGTAAAAATCAGCCTTAGTTAATAACCACATTAACACAGGTGATTATTAAGAATTAAGGCTAGAAATTGTGGCAGAAAATCCTTGATCAGTAATAACTGCCATACTAGACTGTATGCAGTTATTAAGATTTAGGGTTTCATGCAATTCTCCCCCCTCCAAATTATACCTTGATTTTGGCTTGTCCCCCCCAGTGAGGCCCCATGTCCAGGTAAGGGACAGTGCTAACAAGTGGTGAGCGAGGACACACTTTATCTCTTGAACAGCTGAAAAAAAATCAGGGTAAATCAATTGAGCTAAGGGCACTAGACATCTCATATCCAGGAGTTTTGGCAGGATTGACCGTTGCACCTTTTCACAGATCTGCCTCTTGCAAAGGCATCTACAGGACAACAAATTTCCATTTAAAATAAAAGAAAAAATATTTTGCAACATCTTTGGTCTGTCACAAAACTCTCAATTTCTCTCTCGAGTGTATATTCTTGTACCCATACCCCTGCCCAGATGGAAGGCTTTGGTCCTGCAGCGTGTAGCTTACACCGGCTCTATTCACAGTATAATTATATCTCAAACCTGCACTTAGAGAATAAAAATACAGAACTGGATTGCGCTCTGTTTGTGCAAAGAAATTTATGCATCCGTAACCCTTTTCTCTCCCTCTCTCCTTCTCCCTCACTTTTTTTTTTTAATCAGAACAATTACCAAGGGAGCTTCAAGAGTTTCAACCCCCTCCTCGCATACCACTAATGCTAACACGGTAATTTAGAAGATATTTAACACACCATGCATTACTGCTTGTGCTGACATCATCTATAGAAACAGATGAGGGAGAGTGTTTCTATTGTGACAGATGCCAGCTGCATTGAGTTAATGCTACAGGAGACTGGAGCTAATGCACACACGGCTCCTGCAAGGGGAGAACCGTGGTCCCGACATGCTAAAGGGGTCCTGTGGGGTCCTGTGCTAGCAGAGTTAACGAGATAAAGAATGAATCGTCTCGGTTGTAGGAGAAACATATCTGACACTAGGCAACAGGTAACATGTCCTTGATGAAGGGGAAGGGGTGTGTAGAAAGAAACCAGGGAGATGAAAAGATAAAGAATCAGGCATTTCCTTTAACCAGGAGACCAGTTTGTACAGCAGGCTCAAGTGCTCGTCTACCGACAGTTTTCAGTGGTGCCTGGTTCAAACCTGTGCTTGGGTACAAATAAGCTTTAACAGTCTAAACCCAGTTTTTTAAATGCATGAGCTTGTGTTTGAAATCATGTGCAAATACAATAATTGGTGTATACTACAGCAGCATCGTGACATCCATTTGGTTGCAAAATTTTAGAGATATTATTCTTCACATTTTTCTCACTTTTGATTAGGGCGTCATACAAATAAACAATATAGTACATCCATTTCCAAGATGCACTATTAATATTTTGCTTGTGAGCACCACAATTACTCTAATCACGCAGGCAGCTTGCAATATACCATTGGTGCTCAAGCATTTTCAGAGGGATTATCCAATTTTCTGTCATGACATGATTCTTATCTTTTCACAGGCAATACCACAAAGCATGCACAGAGAAAGATTAAAACTTTCAAGTACTCTTTACAGACAACTGCCTAAGCTAGCCTTTAATATATCTTAGCATGAATATGAGTTGTATAGCTTTTAAATAAATGACCATGATTATATTTAAACGGTTTTAAACATCTATTTAAAAAAAATCAAGCATCAGTGTTTGCTTTACTTTGGTTTGTTACCACTGCTCTGCAATATAGCCTGAGTGAGGCAAATGGCAGCGGCCTTTTGGTGGACTCCAGGTGTAGATGTAATTGACTGTGTTTCAGTAACAGTGAAGGAGGTAGTTTTAGGGGGTTTCTTTAGTTTTAAGTGAGAAGGTGAGGAAAAAGCAACACAACTGTGCAGTGTTGGCTGAGACCAACCCATATCAACCCTAAATAACCCTCTTGGAATTTAGAAGGAGAACTGGCAAGATCTCAGTTTCTGCACTAGGACATCCTGGGAGATGAGCTACCTTAGATGATGAGATTTGGGATAAGCCCTCTGTGTACCATCCTCCATGCTGCTTTGTGGCTGGGAATTCTAAGGGAAATCTGCTGTAAGAAGAGAACTTGTCTAATCTGTGCTCCGATTTGTGGTATGTTCCCCCTGAGTTCCACCCATGTGTCCTGGGATGCTTGGAGAGGGAACTGGGAGCACAGAGCATAAGGCTACTACAGAGCATAAGGCTACTACAGATCAACTGCTTTGACACTGTGCCCGACATTCCAGGCCATAATCACATGGAAATATCTTTCTTTGGTTGTCCACAGCATTATTCAGGCTGCAGTGATGGCTATGGAGCTTTAATTACTCTCTGGGGCCTCCTCCAACATGAATAAGAACCATTGCAGGGTGTTCCTCTTTGTTAAACTGTTTCATAAAAATGGAGACAGAAATTATTATCTGGGAAATGAGAGTTTGCATTATATAAATTCACTTTTAGATCTACATCTGGTCCACAGAAATTGGTTGACTGGCACCAAAACTGGTTAATCTTCTCTTTTGGACAAAACTTCACTGAGACACATAATGTTGTATTGTAAGTTCTGTGGTTCATATGTTGTTCAGACCATGTCCCATTGTTGACAGCTATTTTGTAAAGCAAGATACTTGCTCAAACTCTCAGTGGGAGTAAGACAAATTTTAAAGATTTATACCAAAAAATCCTCAAAATACACATGCCAGAAATTCACTAGTCTCTCATTCAAAAAATGTCTAATTAACTGTATCACTCTTTAAAGTTTTATATAATGCACAGAAACAAACAATACATATCCATGCCAAGATTACTTTAAATTTAAATGAGATCTAATTTGAACTGAATACACACTCAGAATCATAAATAGCAGCCATCCATGACGGTGCAGAAAAGCTAGGCATTTGTGGGATGCCTAGTGGGATGTTAACTGGTAGATTTGGTACTTTAGGGAGATTCACATTTGGTAGATTCACATTGGGCAGATTACTTGTTAAACTCCTGTGGAAGAAACAGACAGAAAGAAAAAATACCATAACAGTGACAATGCAGATGTAGCAGAAGCACGTGACACTCATAAACAAATCTGCAAAGTTCACAGCATGAGGACAGTTAAAAAACTAAAGCAAAACATTTCAGAAAGAAGCATGAGTATGGAAGTTTAAGTGTATTGGGTTTGCAGTCTGCAATAAAAAACAAGTTACTTAAAAAAACCCAAAACCAACAAAAACAACAAAATGAAGAAGAATCACAAAGCAGCAAACCTAACAGAGTACTTAAAAGACCTGCAGAAAATAATGCTCCTTTCAGGTTCTTGTACCATTTCAAAAAGATCAGCCTTTCCTCAGAAAAATCTCTCTCGTAAGGAAGTGAGCCTCAGTTCTTGGACTGGAGCGTGGAGTTCTAGCCAGTTGTACTGGCTAGATTGGATGAAAGAGCTAAACTAAGAGATCTACTAGAGAATTGTGATTCAAAATAATAAACAGGGAGCTTGTCATTCCAGCCCTGAAGAAGTCCATAAGAGTTTTTGTTGCCACCAAATCCAGGAATCAGGACCACTGCAAACCCTCTGTTTATTTTTGTACTCTATAATAAATAACAAAGATGGGCTAATCTGGAGCAATGAATGGTGAACCACAAGGTTCTTCCTCACTGGAGATTGTAGTTGGCCTAATTCCGTTTTAATAAGTATCTCATCACAGTTTTCTTTTCTGCAAAATAAAAATGTCATCGGATTTGGGAATCAGATGCCAGTTTCAGAAGTGTATCTTGTTTCTACCTTAATCTGTTAATTTTCTATGGCACACTGGGAGACAATCCATACATACTTTCACTGTCCTACTTGAGAAATAAAACTAGCTGCTTTGACACCATTTTCACTGGATCATTATTTGGGCTCAGTGGAAATGGAATCAGGACTTTAGGATTTCAGCTTCACCCTGCCCTGCTGAAGCTCCTGAAGGCTCTTCTATTGCTGTGCATAGGCACAGTTTCAGCATTCAAACTTGCCAGCTCTCAGTGACCTCACCAGGACATGCCAGCTTAGGAGTTCACTCCTATTCCCCTGCATTAAATTAGTTACTGTACAGGCAGCATTATCTGGACTCTCTTGAAAACTTCTGAATTATATACTACATCTTTCAAGAAAATATTAGCAACTTCCCTGACTCATATTTTGAACTCCATTTCTTACTGAAAGTTTTATATCGAAACCCAAAGTAATGGAACTGATCTAGCTATACTGAAATGTTTCCTAAGGCAACAAAAGATTTGAACCACATCTTTGCAAGAGCTTAGCTTGTCACTGGAGACAATTCTTAGGGACTTTATCCTCATTTTCCCTTTGTGAATAAAATCCATTGTTGGAGAGGAAAACCACAATCCAAAGTCTTTTTTCTAGTAAAAAAAAAAAAAAGTATGTTCTTGTTTTCTTTTGTCTTAGTAGATTTGACTTCGCACTATCTGCTTTTTCTCTTTGTTAGGCAGTAAGCAGATATGAGAGTTTACCAACATAACAAAGCTCTCCATTGTTTCCATTCATAATGTATCTGCTATTTAGATGATATGATTATTGAATGAGACACAGACCCCATAGTGATTGAGAGAGTGTTAAATCTTCAGAAATGGCAGTGCATGTGGTTAGGTACTGGTATGGAATAAATAAAGAAATAGCAAGAGGTGGACAACATATAAATGTATAAGGAAAAGCAACTTAAATAACTTAGCCAGATGGTAAATACTTAAATCAGAGGACCTTTGGTTTTAATATTAAAATTCAAGAAGTGACAGTGTTATATTAATAAAAACACTGTATTAATAAAATATGACTTCTAGAGTAAACAGTATACTATATTCACATGGAAACATATTTCTTTTATACAACACATTATTTTGCTGATGCAAGGATATGCTGCAAGAATAAGTTAGTACTCTTAAAACAAAACAGCAAAATAATGGGGTATATTCTGCTAACATACAGTTACTAATTTAAAAAATATTCTCCTGAATTGACATGCACAGTTTTGTAGGTTCAACTGATCTAATTATCTGACTAACAGTTGCAGTGAGACCTGTAAAAAAATGATTAATATTACTAACAAATGTTCCAGCCTGCAGTTGCTCAGACCATAAAACTAGAGGTCCAAGATGAGAAACTGTTTCTAGAAGCCAGCCATGCCTATTTAATATAGATGGCTAAATATAACCTCAGCCATCAGGCATGGAATGTGGGCATTTGCATCAACAAGATGAGGGCTGTCTGATTTAAGACAACTCAGCTTCAGGACTGGATCCTGATACATTTGATAAAAGCTGCACACTTTGGAGCTGTACTGCTTGTTTTCTTGGCTGTTCCTGGTTGACTCTCGTTTGTGTCTGATAGCTGTGGACGGCTTTCACCTGTACTGTCTGATGGGAAATTCTCAGTGCAGACTGGCAGCATATCCCTGGACAACATCCTAACGCTCACGCTGTACTGTAGAACTGATCACAGAGAACAGTACAGTTGCACAGGGTCTGCTGCTGGAGAGCTGCCCTGGTACTGAAAGGAGGGCAGAAAAATCAGTGTTTTTACTGAGTTGTCTTCTGGCTTCAGAATAGAGCTAAACCCTTGTCTGTAATTCATTGCTCAGGTGCTACAGGATGTCTGAAATGATTTAGTGCTGGAAGATCCAAACGGCTGTCTCTTCCATCACTATAAACACTTACTACCTTACTGCCTGGGATGAGCAAATGTTCAAGAGCAAATCTTTTCACAAAAGCCTTGATGTGAGGCAAAGAGCTTGATAGTGAAGTAGGCAGTCAAATCTGTGCTCTTCCTCTGACTGACACCCAGAATAGTAACAAAAATACTCATTTTCATTACAACAGTGCTTCTTTTAAGAGGAAACATTTTTCACTAGCATTTTGCAGTAGTACAACCTTATCAAATAATTAGTATAATTGTACTGTTCAAGTTCTTACATTTATATTAAAGACACATTTATAAATAGTTTGAAAAGGTTAGTGAGCAATTAATAGATGCTAAAGCCAGGACTACAGTGTGGTAGAGACAGCCATAGGTCAGTGAATAACATCCTAGTCAAGCAATTGAAATTGTTTGTCATTACATTGGCTTTAGCATTTGCTTACAAAGATACTTCAACACAGACACACACACACACACAGAGACACACACACACATACTTGTCTGCTGGCTGCAAGATAAATCAGCGTTCACCAAGAAGTTAGCATAAAAAAAAAATACCCATTGCAAACCCTACTTTTCCAAGACCTCTCAACTCACCAGAGAACAGACCTACTCTGTATCCTCCGTATTTGGATGACTGTGCGAAGGACAAGTGTTCCACATTTCTCTGCGTGGATTCATACAAGCACACCAGCTGCTCTAGCTATAGGGCACGGACCCCCTGCAAATTCAGCAGCTCTGCAGAGGCAGATTACATAGCCCTCATGAGCACATTACATCGATGCTTTCCCCCCCATGTTTTCAATACTTAACAGTATCTCCTTCACTGTTTCTGATTTCTATACCTAACTCCTCATAGCATAAGGTGCAGAGTATTCAGCAATGAAAATAGAAGAAATACATGCTTGCAAACTGCCATCTGGTCAGGTTATAGAGGGCTACATATTTCAGCCTTGATTGCAAGCACAAGTATAGAGAAACCCTTTCAAAAGATACTGAGAAACAATTTCTTGTTTAACAGGAGATAATGAGATTTCCTTCTCACAATTCACTGTAGTGATCCAAAAGAGGACAACAGTAAGCTCATTGGGAGGGACAGGCATGATGATCTACCTTTTCTGGCCAACCTGAAGACCTTTCTTCAAAACAGAGGAAAGTCACAGAAAAGCATACTGCAGAGTTCCCAGCTCCCAGAAAGCTCCACTGTAGAGGTGGCAATGAAAGGACATTACTTGGATGGGAATTGTCTGGTTCAAACTACTTGAGAATCACTGGTCAAAAATTCACGCGTGCTGCAGTATGGACAAGTAGGGGGAGAAGGCAGTAAATACAGGAGGGCAAATCAAAACAAGTCTCTAACCTGAGTTTTTCTGCAAATTCACTGTCGACCAAAGAGGAGCAGGTGGTCTGCCCAGGAGGCAAAAGATGAAGATGCCTTAATATTTAGTTCTGAAAAGCACATCAAAGGTGTAATAAGATCCTAGGAATGACACCCCTCTTTCTCTAGCACTGTATGTGCCACTCTCTGTGCATTTGCTGGTGCCTTCTGTCACCAGGTCACATCGCATTAAGGCAGCATTTGCAACTCACACTTTTGTGTGTGAGACACAAGAAAAAAATACCAACTAGTGAAAAAACCCCCGGAGTGCATCTTTTCACCAGATGGACACAAATTTCTTGTGAAAAGCACCCACTTTCCTGCTGGAAGAAATCTTTTAAATACCCAAGTCTGTAAGACAGTCCATCCTGGGCTTTTGCTTGGAACTGCAATGCTCAAAGCACTCTCTAACTGGGACTCTAGAAAGAAAAAAAACATTTTAAAAGACCTAATGAAAGATCTTTTGTAGCCATTAAATATAACTTCGAAAATTATAGATAGGCATATCCAGGAACAAACAATTTTGACAGGCAAGCACCACAGCCAAGTACTTATGGACATCTATAGTTAAGCCACTAAAGTAATTAAAAGTCAAAATGATGTTAGTTTCTGTCAGAAGGAAAAAGCAGAACAACTTGTTTATTGACTGGCTGCTTGGATGAGGCAAACAGGTACACAGAGTTAAATGCCTCTATTTCATAACAGACCAGGAAATACAAACATATTCATTACTAAAGCAGAGCTCTGAAACTAAAGTTAATGTTAACTTCGAAGTGCAATTCTGCTTGAAAGAGTGGCTGTAAAAATGGCATTCTCCTACTCGAAAGATCTATTTCTTCTATGTTTTCTGGGTCACATCTGCTTATTTGAAACAAGATTTTTTAGGATTTTTAATCCTGTTAGCCTGCAGACCAAAGACAGCAAATGGAAAGTGAGAGAGGCTCCTGAATGCCAGCCACTTAACCCCACTCAAAACAGAGGGGATGATCAGGTGTCAAGAAAAGGCCTGAGATTTGGCAGGCAAAATCCTTACGGATGCTGAAGATGCACAAGAAAGAAAGGAAAAAAAACCTGGGTACCCAGACTCCAGGTTGCATATGGGAGGCTGGCTGCTGAACAAAATCTCTTTGCCTTGTAAATGGAACATATTTGGTGTGAAAAGCCCTAAAAGACCACACATTCTTTTATACAGCAACCTTCAAGAGTGCAGTGCCACTGAACTTTACCTAGAGAATCACAAAAAAAGCAGGGAAAACAGCCTTTCCAGAGGTCACCTGGTCCCAGTCCCCTGTCTGAGGCACTGTCAGACTCCTGCTGTTTGCAAAGGGTCTATCTTTCTCTTGCAGTATTTTTATTAGAAGGAAAAGTCAGTTCTTTTCTTTTGTAGGATCTGATGTGTCTTTTTAGAAGAAGCATGACAGGGTTCAGCAAACCTGTGAAACATCAGTAAACTAAAGCACATGCACATTTTCATCATTCACCAGTTCCTGAGTTCAATTTGGGTTTCTCTCAGGCTACTAATTTCTTGCTGGTAAATTCCTAGTTCTCCAAATGAAAGAACTGGTTCTGCTTGTGAAACCGTGTTTCACACCTAATCCCACAGGCGAAGGAGCTGGGACCTGGCAGGGCTGCTCTGGGACACAGCACCCTGTGCAGCCCTCAGCCATGGGGGTGACCCAAGAGGCACAATGCTGCACCACCCCTCCATGGGATGGGGGGGAAAAAGAATGTTGAGAAGAGTAAGTACAGCAATGACTCACACAGGTTATAAGGCTGGACTGAACACAGAGGAGCAAGTTTTTTTAGTTCTGAAAAGGAGCTATTTGAGTTCAAAAGCAGCACTGGAAAAGGCCTTTTAGAATGGGATCCAAAAAGCCATGCCAGCTAAGAAGGTTTTCACATTTTCATGCTTCCATGTCCAAAGGCACACAACCCAAACTGAGGCAGCAATGCATTTCAAAAACCAAATACCATTTCCCTCATTAACTTGAAAACCCTGAAGAGATCAGGCCTTCTATTTTTAGCGTTAAACTAGAAAATCTCATGTGTTTTCTGCATGCCCAGTCTAATGTTTGCTAGTTCATCTCTGTATGAATCTCCATCCATTGCACCCAAATTGCGATTGTATCAAAGGAGGTTTCCTTACTTTACTGGCTCCCATGACTCCCGCTCAAAGCCCCTGTGAATTGACTGTGCAATTGAGGACTCCATCAGATCGACATATCTAACAACAAGTGGAGCAAACAGGTCTTGGAGGTGTTTGTGGAATTTTCCATTGCACAAATTATCTAGAATAGATAAATAAAAGTATAGTAAGATACTACTGTTACTAAAACCTCTTTAACAAACCACAGTGTGTCACTTCATTACACAGTGAATTTGTCAGTGAACAGGAAGAAACTTCAAGAACAGATCAGGCACCAGTGTTCACAACAAAGACAGCAAGAATGGCTTCTTATTCCAAACATAAAACAAACAATGAATCTTCTTTTCCATTAATGTAAAACTTACAAATGCGTTATTACTTCCTGCAAAAAAAAGTATGCAAGAAATACAGCATGGCAAACATCATGCAGGTAGGAAAAGAATTCTTTGGTTTCATCACTACCATGATGCTGGAAATTGCTCTGGAAGGATGAGTCCCTTAGAAATCTAACTGGGGCCCTGGTCTAGGACCTCACTGAAGGCAGTGCCAATTCTGCCACCAGCTCCCCAGGGAGTGGCTGGACCACCCTGGAGGGTGCCAAATCTTCACAGTTTTGAAGGCATGGGCTTGTATGCTTTGCACAAGAGCCTTATTTCACAAAGCACTATTCTTCTGAACTACTCATTCCATTTACTTCCGTATTTCCTCCCTTCAATAAAATCTTTTAAAGTGGGGGCTGTTTTACTCCAAGTTCAATAAATGTAGTACACACATATAAAACAATACACACATTTAATGACAGTGAGATAGAGTGTCTAATTTCCTCCTTATCAGGTAGCCATTACTAAGAGGCATGAGAAGATGAAGCAAATTATAAGTTCAACTTCTCACCTTTCAACTGAGGCATTTGATTCAAGGGGTGCTTTTTTCTAAGGTAAATGGAACGAAATCAAGCTGATGCTAAAAGAGCATGTAGGATAAATCTCTACCCATCTCAGTTCTCTGTGCAACGTGGAGAGGCTGGCAGTATAATCAGTAACCTGAGCTGACCACTGAAAAAGAAATGATGAAATACAATACATACAGTCACTACGGAGGGAATCGTTTAGAAGCTGGAAGAGTGGAAAGCTGTCCCAGGTGTCTGGGGGTTGCACCTCTAACGCAGCGTCCATATCCACTGCAAACAGTGACAGGAAGGTCTCCGCATGCTCAACCATTAGGTCTGACCACCAGGCAAAGGCCTTTAGAGTTGGTAGAAAGAGATAATAAAAGAAGTCTGTTAGTTCTAATAAAGCATGGGGAAAGATGTTAGGCCACGTATCTCAGAACCAAACCAAACCAAACCAAACCAAACCAAAAAAGTGCATCCCATGGAAACTATCTTTATTGTAAAGAGAACAGTGCTTTCGAGTGCTAGCCTGCATAGACAGTGCTGATACAGGATTTAGGCACTGCTATTTCAACACAAAGGTTTCCTGGAGAGGATCTATTCAGAGCTCCACTGTAAAGGCACACGGCTGTAACATGACAGAGAAGGTTTTGTCTGTTCAATTTACAATAAATGACTTAATTCATCTTTAATTATGCTAAGTATCAGAAAAAAAAACCCCAACAAAACAACAAACAAACTAATTCTTACTCTAAAGTAGAGAAATTTGGGAGTTTCTTCACTGCTTGTAGGGTTTCTACTTTGTTTTTCAACAGTTTAAATTTTATTTGGATTCACTACTCCTATTTGCCTTGAAAAACTAGAAGCCTAATACATTAAAATCTATCCTGAATAACTCACACTCTCCTTTAGAGATATTTCAAATGTCACCAGTAAAAGTTATCACAGCACTGTTCATTTTACATGGTTAGCTATACACACTACCACCTTCATAAGGCTACTGATCAGGAAACGGATTACAAAGCTCTATTATCAACATGCCAAGATAAAAAAAAAAAAAAAAAGAAAAAAAATCTATGGCAAGCCTATATTTTCACAGAGGCAGCAAAAAAAAATATCTAAACTTGAAAACCAAAAAAAATATCAGTGAAATAATTCTCATGCAC
The DNA here is from genome assembly GCA_025447755.1 of Corythornis vintsioides. NCBI lineage: Eukaryota > Metazoa > Chordata > Aves > Coraciiformes > Alcedinidae > Corythornis > Corythornis vintsioides. The sequence continues at coordinate 61,988 of JAOEGS010022803.1, forward strand.
GTGGGTCCTTCAAATTCACTGTACGGGCTCTCTGACGTGACATTCACATCGTACATGGCTCAGATGTGAATGCTGCAAACGCATGCATGCGTGTTTAGTAATCACTTCTCGCTGGGAACATGCAATATGAGAAGTGCTGTCGTTAGGACCATGTGCTGTCATTCTGAAGTGATAGGAAATTACTCAGGGACTTGAAAGATCTAAGAAACAGCTTTCCAGCACTTTGCAAATGTCATTGATTTCACCCCAGCAGCAACTAAGTACTAAGCAGCTGAACCCAGGACAGCAAGGAAAAGAAACCTGTAGCGTAAGCACAAGATTGAAGATGAAATAGAAAAGACTGGGAATAGACACATCAATTTAAAGAGGAATTGCCAATGAGGGAGGGGTAATTTTTTTGCAGATTTTAGTAAATACAAATATGCATAACAGACTTTCACTTCCTTGGGGTTGGGTTTTGATTCACTGATGAAGACCTGTGCCAATGTGCAGAGCACATCTCCTGCAGCCTGACTTCTCAGCTGCCAGAGATACCAGTGGGGGGTCTTTGGGAATATTTCCATTGCTTTATTCCCCCAAAATATAAAGCAAACTGACGCTGCCCTGCTATTATTCCATGAGATGATATAAAGCTGGTGTGCAGACATGTATAGGTTGGATGTGGCACTGGGTGTTATGAGCCTAGAGCACATCCATGATGTAAAATAACCAAAATAAAACAACCTGCAAGTAATCTTAGTAGTGGGTCCACCCTGTCATGAGGTGAAGATGTGGATGAGGGGACTGTGCCATGAAGGGGTATGCTGAGCAAATGCCATGCCCAGAGTGGCAACACCAGCTTGTTAACAGTGTCCCTGTGGACATGATATAGGGAGAAGGGGGCTACACTGGGCTCCTTTGTCTGCAAACTGTCCCTAGCCCTGTCCACATGGAGAAAGTCATTGGACACTAATGGAGCAAGATCTGCCTAGGGTGCTGGGAATAGTGGTGATGGTGGCCCTGGGTGTCTGCAGAGTTGTTACTCTATAAAAGTTGAAAATGAGGTGAGGGATCTTGGAGGGCTGAGCACACATGGCAATGCCCTTCAGCTCTTCTTCCCATATCTGTTGCTGGTGTCCAACCGAGCACACGTCAGAATGCCTGGGACTGCCACATCAGGAGGCGTCAAACCTCTGTGAAACCTCACAGGAACCACAACCATCAAGATCCAGGTCTGCTCCCGTTGTCTGCTCAAACCTTCCCAAAGCACAGGTGGGAAACATGTAGATGATGAGCCATGGGGCTGCAGAGGGTCCTCTTAAAGTTATTAATTTTGGTTTTCAAGGAGGATGCTGGGGATGTCCTTGCACTGAGGTGGTTTTACTGGCTGTGCCTCTACATGCCAAGAGCCTGCCATGCTGCCTCTGCATCAGATACTGCCCACAGGTCTGCGGGCAAAGAGCAATTGCTATGAAGCACCAACAGCAGCCAGCAGCTTGAGGGAAAAGAGGTGAGGCCAAAGAACATCTTCTGCAACAAAGCTGAACATAAATACTTTAGAGTCCTGCAATAAAAACCTGCTTCCATGAAAAAGGGAAAAAAAAGTGCTACTTTTTAGATAAATTATGAAAAAAAGCATGTGATATTTGTGGAAAAAAGAATATGCTTAAATGAGTTACAGATTCCCTTTTGCAGAAAAATAAAATTTTAGCTCCATAAGTCTCTCCTCAACCTCCTCCTCCCTGGTCTCAGTGAGCAGGACCTTCCTGCAGTGGGAGCAGTAACACCATACTCTGAACATCTTTAAGATGGTAACATTTCCTTTATGTACCATCTACTTACCTGCTTTGCTCAAAACACAATGCAACGGGGAAAAAAAAAAAAGGTGTGCCTTCTAGTCAAACACGCCTATTATTGTATATTTTACACATGGATACACATGTATATATGTATGACCTCAAGGACTTAAAAATACATATATACATATACACATACGTATACATAGAGAGAGAAAACACAAGTTTAAAAATAGGTGAATGCCATTGTCTCTAGCATTTGCCATCACTCATCCACGGGAACAGAAAGGGAGCTAGAAGACATCTGATGGGAAAGATGACACAATGACAGAGACCTCCCGCTCTCACAGATTACAGACGTAGGCATACGGATCCTGCTGTAGTTCTGCCTGTGCTGGTTTGCTTCTCTCTTATGGGTGAGACAAACCCAACAGACTATAGTCACGATACTTCTGTTCTAATGTTTTTTGTATATTTTCCATGCTCTGAGTATTATTTTCTGGGTCGTCATTAGTGAGTCTGCCTGGGTGTCCATGTGGGGAAAACAAGGGGCATGTTTTAATGGCAAAAAAATGTGATTTTCCATAAATTAATTTCTTCAGTAAGCGGTGCAATTTAATTTTCTGCTGAACATCCAAAGTAGACCAAAGAGTCACACCTCATAAGCTGAACCTTCTCCAGGTGAATGGACAGCATCTCAAAAAACTCACCCAGAATAAGTTGGAAACAAAGAAAAAGTGCAACACCTCAGTAATGCTCATGGTACAGTGAGAGCATAATGTGGCTACAATGCATAATGAAAATCAGTAGCAAACCACCCAGTCTCTTCTCTCTCTGCCTTTGGGTGCAATTCAAAGTGTGCAGAGAGCTGGCCAACTGCCTGTACACTGCTGAAATGCCACAGCCACCCTCAGGACAGGGATTTAGTAACATACTGACAGCGTGCTGGGCTTCTGGAGAGAGATGAGTTACACCCTTCCAGGTCAGCACTCAGAACAAGGGACCAGGATGCCTCCTATCCATGTTGGCATTAACCTTCTGTCTCTAATCAAAGCCTTGTGACACAAAAGATGCTGGAGAAGAGTTTTGAGTCTTCCTCCTGGTGAGGATCTCAGCAGTATGGCTGGCTGAATGCAACCGGCCCTGTAAACGCTTCCTTCAGAAGTCTACTGTTTTCAAAATAACCTGCCTTTTAAAAACAACTCCTTCCCATCTGGCTGTACATCCAGCCTGTGCTGGTGATGAGTGGAATAAAACACTTGTTATCCTCGCACAGGTTATCGCAGGTCGTGTGCAAGTGCAGCGCTCTCCAGCACCCCCTCACTTTTGTAAAAATGGAGTTTCTTTCACTCTTCACTCCATATATTCTCTCTCTACATATAAATACTGTATATCCAGTACAAGGCACATACAGACAAAACCAGAGGAAGACCACTACCATTCTAGGCACTCGTGTAGTACTTAAGTCCACCTCCACCACCACAGTGTACTAGAAGTCGGGTGAATGCAAAACGACAGAGGTAACAACAGGCTGAGGAGAGAGTCCAGGCAGGTAGGGTTGTGTTGGGATGTAACTGCAGCGCTTGTAAAATATACCCATTGCTACATGCATGGACCAGGCTGCTATGCCACATTTACTCTCCTGTGTCAGGCTACCAGCTCCACAAGCAGCCGACTCGAAGTTGCTGTTACATTCCTCGGTCAACGTTACGGAAGCGAGGGCAACCCGGGTAAAATCCCAGTAGGAAACATGGCACTGAGAGGGCATGCACGAAATATGACAGGAGTGACTCGTTTCATTCGGTTTAGTCACATACCTCTTTCCCCTGCCAGGATCATCCAAGATTGAATGAACAGTAGAAAAACAGGGAGGAAATTTAAATATGCAATCAGGCATTAGTTGGGTGTTGTGGATTGTTGTGTATTATCAGAAGTTAAATTATACTACAAATTTAATATACACCGGAATGATTTGTAGGTGATTGTGAAATTATTTATCAAATGCTCTTAATGCAAAATATAGTGAATATATATATATAGGTATATAAATGGGAAGGAAAAGAGAAAATAGTGAATGAGTGTTATATTACCAACAGTCATAAGCAATAACTGTTCACTCTGAATTTCAAAATGATTAACTTCTCAATACGTATCCAAGAGCACCAGATTTATAGAGAACAGAGAGCTCAATCCTGCAAATACTTACATGGGTATGCAACATCACTTGCTCGGGCAGAAATGTCCCGACGTGCTGAGAGCGGGACTATAGCCAGCAGTGTCAGCTGCCTGTGGGGGTTAAGTGTTTCCAGGATCAAGCCTCATGATTTTCTGGTCTATGTTTGTCTATGACATGGTTTCAGTGGTTTTAAAACATGAACCTTTTCATTAAAGTGCTTTGAAGAGTTAAGAGGAGTTGTATTAGGCTTTTCATAACCCAAATAATGAGTAACAGAGAATAATTAATCCTAACCTCCATGACCAGTAATTGAGGTATTCCCAATAAGCCAAGGCAGAAGAGGCCCACAGGAAAGCAGGTGAGTTAATCATGTACCGCAGGGGCCCAGGGAAACCCCTGGAAACAACCTGAACGCTCAGAAAGGGACAAAAAAATAATGGTTTTCTTTTGTGGTGGTTTTCCTTGCACCAGCTCTGGACAGCAAGAGCGGTTAAGCTGATGCAAGGACCCCACTAATGCTGTCTGGAGACAAAAACACATGACATTATTTGGTAATACAACCTTTCTGAAAAGTGGACAAGCTTGCTCTTGTATGTAGGTGGTGGAGAATATATTTGGCCAGATTCGACTCCTGCTGGCGCTGTACGAAAGGCTGCAGACTGACGTAGAGGAGAGCAGAACTTAATTAATTCCTCCTTTAGCCCTCCCCTCCCCTCTGCCAAAGCAATCTTCCTGGACTGTACATTGCCTTCATCGCACTCCAGCACCGTCACTTTGGAATACTTTTGGCTTTTGGAGAAGATAACCCAGCGGCAGCCGGGAAGACATCACACAAATACACAAAGCGCGCAGCAAGGCCCCGCGGCCTGCTGAGGCCCTGGGGGACACGACCTCACAGGGCACCGCAGCTCACCTCCGCATGGTGTTCTTCGTTTTGCTGGAGGACTTCAATTACCAATTCTGCCAGACGTATTGTATCTTCTAACTTTTTAGCTGGTGTGACTAACCGGCCTACATTTTCTGTAGTACAAGAACTCGAGTTAAAAGGGAGGCAGAATGAAAAGCTAGATGTACAGTAAGTTATTTTAGAGGTTTGTTTAAAAAAAAAAAAAAAAAATCCCATAATATTCTACAGCTTTAAAGATCTTTTCATGCATATGTTAAATGCTTATATAATTAGTACTGAGCAAACCAGAAAGCCACATTCGTTATTATACTATGAAAATACAGTGCTCCAGCTCCAAATTTCACAATACTGTCAGAGTTGTTTTGCTTTATGGTGAGATGGTGGCACTTTATTAGCTCAAATAAGAACATTGTCTTCCCTAAAGACAGCATCTGGCCACTAATATATGAACAAAATGTATCCTTCAAAGTAGATTATAGCATTATAGAAATCGTGTCTATATTATTTAAAAATTCGTTTAAGAAGATCAATTCAAACAAATCTGTCTGTACTTTTAATAAATTGTCAGACTCAAGCAATTTAAATGTCACCTGCTACTGAAAGCAAAAATTGCAGGTTTGCCCTGCTCCAGGATTTAACTCCACAAAGGTCAAGGAGTTACGCATGCTGAAGGGAGTGGAAAGTGGTAAATCCCACATGAGGCGTTCATAGGTAAGATTTATATGGGAAAAGAGATGCAACTTTACAGCAAAAACCCCGCAAACAAACCAAAGAGTTTAAATCCTGGAGCGTGGTGTTTAGTTATGTTGTGCTATTTTGCAGCATTTTCTGAAGACTTTTAAAAAAGTCAACTTACACTCTTGTAGGTAATTTCTATTATTAATAACAAATTAAACACCTGAGGTGCTACCAATCTGGAACATTGGAAGTATTTAACTAGAAATAATACAGAGAAAAAGAAAATAACTAAATTTTCATTGAATGACAGCTTCTGCAGAGTTGGCTGAGTGCACTCGAGGTTTCTATGAGCTGGCACTGCGGCTCATAAGCCTGGGGTCTGCAAATCTCTCTGTGATGGAGGAGAAGTGGAGCAGGAGACCTGTTCCCCAGGGATCCACCTATGCTGCAGCATGTCACCACGCTAACTACAGACATGACCCTCTGGTTAACAACTGGGTGTCAATCCCAGCTCTCCAGTGCAGCGAGGGCGAAGAACAGCATTGCACTTGGGTAGCTACACCAGCCAGTTCATGCTTTTGCACCAACATATATTTTGACCTCTCCATGATATCAAAGCTGGAGAACTTGTAAATGAGTGAAGTACTAAGATGCTGTCTAGGCATCTCTCTCCAGCCTTCTGCATGCACTAGTTTTTTCCTAGTATTTCAGGTTTCTTTACTAATGAGACAAAAAGTTGTAGCTGGAACCAGGTGGCACCACTCTGCTCTGCTGGGCCACCTGGGGAGAAGTCTCTGCCTTCATTGAAGGCTCAGAAAGCTTGAGGACTTAATTCTCCACCTCAAAATTTTGCTTGCTCATAGTTAACTCTGAACATCTGTTTACAGGTAACAGCTTTCCCATGAAAAGGAAAGCCTTATTTTTCAGAATGGTCCTATTTGGGTGGTTGATCGAGGGGTACATGGGCTGGTTGTCAGTTTCTCAGCCTGCCAGTCAGCTGAAGACTGTCACTGCAGGTGCTGAGCTGAGACACACAACATGGTAAGGCACCATACAGATGAATTCTACATTTTTGCTGATTTATGCCACAAATAGGGGCCTTTGGGGCTTCTCCTCCAGTTTTCCTTTTGTTTTGTGTATCACTGGAAACAAACAAAAAAAAATCCGGGTTCCTCTTAGTATCATCTCTTGGGAAAATGCTGAAGTATGGCTGGTTAACTACTTGTTCTTTCTCCTATTCAATCCACCAGCTCACTGGCTACAAGAAATAGAAACCTCTTCCAAAATGAAGTCCAAAGACATGTTTCTTAGTAAACTCTGGTAGTTTCTGCACCTCTGAAGCCAAGGGGAAGCTTTTTCATTGATCAGAGCAGCATCAGGCCCATTCTCATTTGCAACACTGATCTGCTCTCAAATACAACTAAAAGACAAAAGTGTTAATAAGAACAACTGCTCAGAGATGCTGTCTTTAAAGAAAATATTGATGCTTATACAACTTTGGCAGCCAGCAGATGTCAATCTTAATTTTTTTTCTTCTTATTTTAAATATTTCCCTGTTTAAGTTACTATACATCAGAATATTCTGCTAAGATAGCTGGAGCACTGACAGTTACATGAAACGTATACGATATACTTATCAAACATTTCATCCAACATCATGTAAAGCTCATACATATTTATAGTTTTCATGCAAAATGTTATGCAACAACAATGTTATTTTGTGCTGACGTTGATATTTGAAAATGTTGCATATGTCAGACATTGCTAGACAAAAAAAATGTGGACATTTTGAAATAAATGCTACCTCTAAATCTCTAAAACCTACCACATCGCGCTAGGTGTTTTGTATAGAGCTGCACATGAGAATTAGCGTTCTACTGCTACGCAAGCAACTGCTAGGCTAGAAAACTACTGAATAAAAGGAAGGAAGACTATTACAGTACTTGGCGGCTGTTTGGCCATGCCTTTAAGCATATGATTTATCATGTTAGTCTGCGTTTGAGGAGATGATGGTGGCCCAGCCGGTGGCTTAGGTTTGGACGGACGGGCTGCTTGGGCATGACGGAGAGAGACGCCAAAAGTAAAGAGACAAATGACTTCATAAACAGTGACAAAAAGATGGAAACTTTGAAAGGAACATAAGCAGAAATGATCAAATACAAATGGAATAAGCTGCTCAGTTTTCACTTATCAATACTTGAAATATTACACAGTAATGACACCATTTGACAACACATATTCTAGAAGTCAGCAGATTCGAACATCCTACGGTACTGTGCAATCAGAAAGCTAAAAATTCAATACAAGTATGAAACTGCACTTCATGCAGCCAAGTGAGAAAACTCAAAAAAGGTTAATTCAGTTAAAACTCTGGAATTCAGGAAAGGTGAAGTAAAAAAGATCATTTTAGCTCAGTGCCCCAATGCTTAGGTACATTTAGCAATAGAATAACGAGCCACAGGAATTAATTGCTTTGCAAATATCAATTACACATTTTAGAATTAAACGTCACTGTTGGTTAAAGGGAGCTATAAAATATTCTTGTGCAATTTAAACATGTAAAAAAATCTGTCACTTAAAAATGTGTGGTTCCTGATCGTTTCCAGCTCATTTAATTATTTTCAACTTGGAAATCTAGTGGCTTTTATATTCTGGGTTGAATCATATATAAAAACTTGCCAGCTCTATCAAATATGTTACTTGCTATTCCAAATGTTAGAATATTGCAATCAGGACTTGACCCATCTGTCATATAGTTTACAATATCAGCATAGGAAAAATTCAAAGAAAATAGCCTTTCCTTTTACTTAGAGAATAAATTATATACTGTGAATATATTAACACAATAGTTTCTATTCCATTTAATAACAGTTTTTAGCAGCATTGTGACTATTTTTAATAATGCCATTTGCAAGGAATCTGGCATATTTATCTGGACATTCTATTGCCAAAAGTCCTTGCCATTTTGCTTGCATTTTCCAATGGGGGAAAAAAAAAATCAGTTGGCTTGTGCAAAGTAGATTTCTGATTGCTTTTAATTCTCACAGAATTATAACACTTATCAAAGTATAATAAAGAATATTCAAGTAAACCACTGAAGAGATGAGTTAGGTTAGGTCCCCTCTCCATACAGAGATAGATATACATATGCACATCAACACACATACAATGCGCACATGCGCGCACATATTTTTTTAGTCTCTTAAACTGTGCAGTGATTTAATTCAGAGTCTCATATTCAAGCTACTGATTTCTGGCTTTTTTGTTTTGTTTTGTTTTGTTTTCTGATAACAGTAAAAGCAAATCTATTTGTTCATCTCCGGAGTTATTCTGATTCTTGTTCAATGTTTACCAAGGGTGGCTTTGTCCCCAGAAACAAACCTCTCAGCCTCTAGTGACAAAAATAGCTGCTTTTTGGGCATTGGCCTAATGACTTTCACTCTAATTTAAAACATAAGCAAGAATTAAATTTGGCTAATCATGGCTCCTGAGCAAAACATGTAGACATAGGAAGAGTATTTTACTGCCCATCACTCTGGAGATCAGCTTGTATGAGGTCCCTGGATGGAAAGGGACCATGGATAGAGGGGAATGCATATCTCCAACTTCATGGTGGGAAACCCTTCCCACCAAGGGGAGTCCATTGAGCTCCAAAGTCAGGAGTGTTGAAGAGACAGAACTCCTCCCAAGACTGTCAAATCCAGGGGAAAATTGCAACCCAGAGTTGCACTTCTCAGCTTGACCCTCTAGCATGCTTTAATGTGGGTCCAGCCCCTGCATCCCCAACAGCTAACCACTGAAAAATAGATCTCAGACTTCACAGACATCCAGACTCCAAAGTGTTGTATGGGACCAACTTGTGCAAGTGTTTTCTGTTCTAGGGGAAAATCCTTAACAGAAGAGGAGGAAAAAGCGAGAGATGCAGTAGCACCAGGACTTCACAAATAGCTACTGCAGCGTGTACAAAACAGCCTGGAGAAGGCTCCTGCTGTGCAGTTGTCAGTACAGTGCCCTGGAGTGGCTCTCACTTCTTTGGGAGCCTGCAGGAGATTGCCCTCCAGCACCTCACCCCTACTCCTGGCATCTCCCCATTGCTACTGGCTCTTGAGAACAAGCCTCCAACAAGGGATTACAGCAGGTTAAGCAACAAAACTCTTGATGTTATTCTGGTCTCACCCAATCTGCACAAATATTCAGCTCTTTTGTTCATTTACATTTCTCAGACCCAAATGCAGGGCTTTTGTATGATGGCTGCAAAACCACCTGGAGCTGAAGGAAAGGAAGAGTTCTCTTCCTTGCTGGGGGCACTGAACACCCCATGAGCCCATGCTTTCCTTTGTTCCCTCTGTACTGCAAGAAAATTTAAAAGATTAAGGTTTGGCTACAGAAGATTATGAATTTCCTTTGTAAATGTAAATAGAAATGGAGCCATGACTGCAGTGACCCATAAGGCACTGGAGTTTACATGCTTCTCAGAATCCAGATCTCAGAAACGGTGAGGTCCCTTTCACAGGGTGTCTTGGCTCCTGCTCCAGGCAAGGAAGATAAGGCTGGGTGGGTTTTATGGCACTTGCCAGAGATCAGCTGCAGCACGTGGCAGGTTTTGTTTCACTTTGGCTCGTCTTTCTTCCCTGTCCTTTTCCTCTCTAATCCCTCACCAATCAATTTAGCATCAGAAATGCTCTTGCATTTGCTGCTTACATGTGATGAACGGGTAAGATTTAAACACCTCCATCACTGAAATCAGAGGCAGGAGCAGTTTATTCCTTACTACCGACCCAACAAAGTGCTTTCCTGGACAAAGTTCTGCCAAAGGTTTTTACACTTCTGCATGATACTTGAAATAAATTACTTGCAGAAATCAAATTACTTGGCAAATTCTGGGGTTGTGTTTACAATAAGCTTCAGCCTGCAATGAGTATAACAGGTCTATTAGAAAATCTGTGCTATTCTAGTTATGTATATTGCATAAAATTCATTAAACATTCTGTACTCTTTACAGACTGTAACATTTTCAAACTACTTCCTCACTCATCATCCTGATTTCTGCTCGATGGGCTACTAACACATCAGCAACAGTGAGAGTTACACTCACCACAGAAGAGTGTTGTTGACTTGTAGTTTTTAAAAGTGTACTTATTGAATCAATGATTTTCTTGCAATAATTAGAAATATATGACCCCTGCCAAAGGCTTTGGTATGTGAGTGTGTTCATTTGTGAGCCAATCATGAAAATGGAAAAAAAAAAAAGAGCTGCTGTCCTCAAGATAATGATAAAGAATAATGGATGTAACCTGAGGACGTCAAATCAGCCTTTTATTGTAATTGTGAAATGAATTTGTGCATATCTGAAAGGAATTTCAGTGATGATATGATTTTTTTCTTTCTCAATAAGTGTTGTCTTAGTAGTAAGAAAAAAATCATAGAATTCTTTTTTTTTTTCCAGAAAGAGACTCTTAATTCAGCTCTCAAAACCCAACATACTGAAAAGAGGATTGATCTCTTGATTTTCTGATGATTATTCTGCCTAGTGAGGGATTTTTATGTATCTGAATTACATCTCATGCCTCAGGCAGCAAGTTGCTCTGCAGCTGGTAAGAGACTCGTAGAAGGATAACAGCACAATGCAGATCTTTGTAATTTCTAAAGCTCTTGTAATAACTTCCATACTGCTTTAAACACTGCCTTTGAAAAGGCAAGAGGAAATCTCAGAAGCTGCGTAACGACTCCTTGTTAAACACAACCAAATGCCACTTCAAGGGTGAAACAAATACAGTAGCAGCTCAGTGGTAAACAAGTCCAGGTTGTAGCTATGCCTGATTTAAAGTGCATGATTTATTAATGACTTTGGTCTCCACTCCCACATATGAAGACTGATGTTTTAATGCATTTTGCACCCATATTTATTTAGGGAAGATAACCATATATATATATTTTAAATCTCTGTGGTTTACTATAAATGCTGGGAGTGAGTGCCCAGTGGCAGCTGGGCTGACAAATCAAAACAGGACCTCTCCTTGACTTGGACCAGCTTAGTTAAGAGGCAGCTCAGCCTCCAAACCTTTGGGAGGCTCTCTAAGAGTTACGGGTACATGCACAGAGCTGCACAGGCTGAGATCCAGAAACAGGGAAGGCGAGTGATGTAAAGTGAGCATGGGGACTGTGACAAGGGCCAGTATGAATGCCTTGAAAAATGCCATTACTGTTTTCCAACTTGCTGTATTGCTCTAGACAACACCTGGCCTCTTCTCCACCTGCCTCAGCTGGTGATGCTTTTTACACCTGATGGGGCGAGTGCTAAGTGCAAGGTGCTCGGTGGCCAGTGCCAGCTGAGGCTGATGCAACTGAAACCATCTTGTTCAGTCCCTCTCCTGTGGGTGCACCTGGGTCCCCAGGCTGTCACAGACACCTGAGAGATTTGTGCTTTCTGCACAGGACTGTAGCTGCCCCTTGCTGCTCCTTGCACTGACTAGGTTTTGGCTTTGCACCCACCCTGGCACCACCACTGGCTGCGTTTTCAAAGGAAGTCAGGCTTCCCTGACAGCTTGGACAGGAGGGACAGATCTGGAGAGGATGGTGCACGCCAGCCATGCAGCATGGTGAGATGCTGTGCCTCTGCTTCCCTGCACAAGGGCTGGAGAGGCTGTGGGACAAGGCAAAACCCGCCATTTTTGGCTAACCCAAGAGCAGCTGTTTTCCCTTGGTGACAGAGCAATAGGACTTTAGTGGGCACATCCACTCTCCAGTTACTTTCTTCTTGCAGCACATGCCCCAGTGATCTGCTGCCCTAACACCAAGCAGCAAGTTGAGAGCTGCCTCCATCCACCTATCTCCTTTACTGCTCATCTCTGCTCATCACTTCAGCAGTACCACAAGAAGTCTCTCTTTACAGAGACCAAAAACAAATCACATTATGACAAATACACAGTCTGAAAACTGAAAAAAGATAAAAAGTCCTTTGCTAAGCACAATCAATTGTCAAACTGACAACTATAGCCTTGGCTGGCAGCATTTCTAAAGCTACCTGTAGCCAACTCCAGCAGTTCAAAGTGGCATTTGTGTTCATGGGATCTCTCAGTGCCATGGCACTCCAACACAGTGTAGAACATTTCACAAATCCTGTGCTTAGAGATGGAGAAGTCATTATTTTCAAAAGGAATGATGGATTCCCAACTTATATAAATGAGCAGATGAACACTTATTAAAAGGTTGCTCTTATTAATCTGAGTGTTAGTAGTTTTTGTCTGATTAATAATTAAAATAAGTAATTAATCTTTAATTGTTTTAAAATAATGTTAAGTTTAATATTATATTTCTAATCAATATTTTTAAAGCAAGGCAAGAGACTACACTTTTCAGGAGAAAGGACAACAAAGGGTGACATTTGTGTGTTTAAGAAACTGTTTTCAGTATCTTATTTTTATCCTTGCTTCTGGCAAAACAAACAAACAAACAAAAGTCAGGCCAAAACTCAGACACTTTTGACTTCACTTAAGCTGAGGAACTGGTTGCAAGTTGAGTCCTGTCGACCTTGCCTGAGAAGTTTTCATTTAAGAAAATGGGAAATTTGTGGGAATGAAGCAGAGGAGTCACAACTCCCTGCATCCTTTCATTTGCTCCAAGCATTGAGAAGAAACTGTTTTATTTTAAAATGAGCTGGGCCATAAAGATTTCCTTCTGAATTTCTGACCTGTGAGCATGTGACAAGCTGCTGCCAGCAAGCACAATGCTACAGTTAATGGCAATAGCTGGGATTGTTTTATTTGCTGTTTGTTTATTTGCACCTGTGACAAGCATAAGGAAAAAATATTAACCATTTTCTAAATATTTATTGCTATTCAACATTAATTTTAATGTCATGAAATACCTCTATATCGTGGGCCAGATTTGAGCTGCAGAGGCCTGGGAAGTCCAGGGCAGAACCTGGGCCAGCCTCGTGTTCTGGTTTTGAAAAGCAATTTCCCTTTACAAACTGAGCTGAAATCAACCCAATCAATGTTGTTGTTGGCTTTCTCTTGTTTATTTTTAATTTTTAATTATTACATTTTTTAAGGTTTTTTTTAAAAATTATTATTATTTGTTGGGTTGGTTTTTGTTTTTTGTTTGTTTGGTT